>JABSTQ010004031.1:0-25204 GCA_013358835.2 Ixodes persulcatus
CCACGTATACTCGGTGGCCGACCCAAGTCCGCCCTAGGCCACTGGTGTTCTGCCTGTGCCACGATATCATCTCGGTGGCCTACCCAAGTCCGCCCTAGGCCACTGGTGTTTTGCCTGTGCCACGATATCATCTCGGTGGCCGACCCAAGTCCGCCCTAGGCCACTGGTGTTCTGCCTGTGCCACCATGCCAGCTCGGTGGCCGACCCAATACCACCCTCGGCCCTTAGTTTTCTGCAGGTGCCGGCCATGGGTGCTCGGCCGATGCCTGAGCCGGGCAATTGTGGCCAGTGCTAGGCCATAGGACCTGGCCCTCCCAAAGCCCGGGCAGGTGGGCCTTTCTTATGCCGAGGGACCATAACGAGGTCGGCACCGACCTTTTTGGCCAGGCAATGGCCGATGAAAAATTGCTCGGCCATGGGGATATGGCCATCCTTCGGCCAGGCTCCTCGTGCTACTTGGGTTAGGCAGGTCTGACTTAGCATACGTATTGCTCATTTGCAATAAAATATTAATATTATTATTATTACTATTATTATTATTTCGTTAGTACCTCTCTATGAGATGTCCCCACCCGATGCTTGAATTTACTCTTAGGTACATTTTGTGCTCTTTCCAAATCTTAGAGGTGGCCAGTTAAGGTTTTGGTAACGTTTGTCACAATAAACATATGGAGGTTCAACAGAAAAACAAAATTAGGTCCCAATTTTACGTTATTTGATAGAGATGTATAGTCTGTTGCAATTTAAGAACAGCAGCAGAAGCCCCGTCACAGCACAAGCTTATCAGCCTGGATAAAGCGAGATTGCGTGAGCAACTACTAAGCAGTACGGAAGGTAATGAGCGCGCACCGGAGGCGAAACTGCTACTGCTGTTCCTGTGTTGCAACAGACTATAGCTCTCCTCAGAGTATATCCCAGTTGCAAATTCTCAGAAGTGCTGTTTTCTTTTAAAGTAAAAGCTAGTCATTGTTGTCGTATATTCATAACATTATGGCTTTCTTGAAGAATGCTGGCATTCTGAAGGTGTTTCCGAAGACTTGCCAGGGTGACAGCGCAGTCGAAGGCAACAAGTGCAACATGCTCTATTGCAAGGTCTTGTTTCGCAAAATATCTCGCGTGCCTGTAGCCTTTGCTGCCCTACGGTGGTAATGGTAGGCAACTCCGCCTGAAACAAGAAATCATCCCGTCACTGCCAAACTCCGTTTCCCTTTAACCGCAAGTGAAATGGAAATGCCACGTATGAGCATGTTGTCCTGGACGACACTTGCACTGCACGACTGTACATGCTTAGCGACATTTAAAGTGCGGAGTTTGCTCTTAAAGCCTCTGCATTGGTCTTCCTGGTGCAGCTTGTAGTACTGAAGCAAGGTTTTGGGCGGACATCTTTCACAAGGAGATACTTCACCTCCCCCGCAGTGCTCCGATCGGTACATGGAGCACTCAGTTGCGGTACTTTAGGTGAAACAGGAGGACATTAAGCGCGCAAAATTCAATTATCGTCAGTTAAGAAGTGCTCAGTTGCAAAAATTGTATACTTTACATACAAAAAGGATGGAGTCTGCTTAAATTCTGGGCTAGCAAGAAATTGCAACACGGGGCCCTATGTTACACGGCGGGACCGACACAACGCCTTCTGCTGCGATTGGTCAGCGTCGTGGCGCTCACCAATCGCAGCAGACGTCATTTCAGTTCCTTGGTCCCGCTTGGTCCCAACTTGTAGCATGGGCCCCAGAAGGGATGTCAATCTTGTCTATTCATAACAAACTTAACGTACTCCACTACTGCTTCAGGTATGTTAAACCAATCCTTAATGCATGAACTTCAACTTTCGCTCTAAATATTCATGCCAACGTCCACTTAAGACGAAAAGACCCAAAACAACCTTAGTGTTTAGTAAGCCCAAGCGGTTCTAACTCTACTACCATAATACTGTCGCATATTGCCGCGAGCGCAGCTGACCAAGCAGGCAGCGCCTCGTGGCCTATCGGTTGTTGTGCCTGCCTCCGACGCGAAAGACCAAGGTTCGATTCCTGGGAGCGACGTCTATTTTGTTTATCCCTGCAATTTAGTGTTCTGGAAAATTCGAGAATCCTGTTGCTTGTTTGAGGTCCGAATGTTCTACTTGTCGAAACTTCTACGCCGATTATTCCAGAAGCCCAAGCATGTACATAAGGAATTTCATGTGGCGAGCCAAAGTCAGTTTCGCCTCAGCGTTCGATCTTGCTGCTTCGCCGCCTTCGACGCCCGCGACGCTCTCTTGTTATCTTTCTTTTCCCTTTTATTTTTGGGCACAAGTTCGCCCCATTAAACGTTCAGTTTACTCAGTTAGTATCGCCTCATCACTTGTCATTCGTGACATTTTGGTGGAGGTGTGGGGTATCGCAATCTATGCCCGTGGAGCGTACCCCTCCGAAAACACGCCCGCCAAGTGACGTGCTCAGCCCCGGTAGGTTACCCTCCGCAGAAGACGCCAAAGCACGATCAAGCCGCCGTACCAAAGGCCAATCCCCGGAATTTGGACCCTTGCCACCGAAACCAAGGAAGAAGACCGCGATGATGACCACGCCACCCGTCGTTGTCCTACCCGTCGCCGCCCGTACGCCCGTGTCCTTCCATGGTGAGCCCTATGAAGACGTCGAGGACTGTCTACAGCAGTATGAGCGAGTGGCCCAGCACAACCGATGGACGGAAGAACACCGCCTACAGAGTCTATACTTCGCACTCGAAGGAACCGCCCGGCAATGGTTCGAGAATCGCGAAACTTCCCTCACCTCGTGGACCGCCTAAAGGACGCGCTGAGACGGACTTTCACCAACCAGTACCGACGGGAGAGAGCCGAGGACCTCCTTTGAATGAGGACCCAGGGCACAAGCGAGACGAGCACCAGCTTTGTAGAAGATGTTCTGCGCCTGGTGGCTCGCGCCGACCCTCTAGCCACCGACGAAAAGAAGCTTCGGATTCTGATGCGAGGCGTAAAAGATGACATCTTCGGTGGCCTTGTCCGCAACCCCCCAGCCACTGTCGAAGATTTCATCAAGGAAGCCACAAACATCGAACGTGCGCTTCAAGCACAGGCCTTCCTTTACCAGCGACTTCCCGGCGTCGCTGTCATCTCGACTTCCAGCTGCAACGTCCCGGACCTCCACGAGATCATCCGGGACGTTGTGCGGGAGGAAATTAGGAAGCTTCTTCCTGCTGCCGCAAGCCCGGATTCGCCCTCAATCGCCGAAGTTCTGCGGGCATAAGTTCAGCAGATACTGCAGCCACAAGTTCTTGTCAGCGCCGCTCCCGAAAAACCGACGCTGAGCTACGCCGCAGCTACCCGACGACCACCGCCCCCTACTCACCCGAATACGGCGCCACCCCGACGGGAACCTCCAGCGCCCGCGTTTTCCCGACGCCAGGAAGATCGGGCGCACGCCCATCCAAACCAGCAGTGCCACGAAAGACCGACGTGTGGAGGACGGCAGATCGACGCCCGCTGTGCTATCCCTGCGTTGAAGCCGACCACATTTACCGCCGATGCCCCTACAGACCGCTGGCGCTGCGCAGGTTTCACCCGAACGACCCGCGCCAAAGGTACGACGAGCGCCCTCGCGACATCGAGGAGTACCTCCGACGTTCGCCCTCCCCAGTGTTGTCTCTCCGCCGTGAAGCCCGCTCCCCATCTCCACGACGTTCAGCGTCCCCAGCTTCACGACCTCGCCGAGAGAGCCTGTCTCCCCTGCGTCGCCGGGAAAACTAAGTGCGGCAACGCCTGGAGGTGACGTTGCCGAAGACGACGGAAGCAAACAGCCTCGAAAAACGCCGTAGCGCTCCCACACTCCCAACGCCCCGCATCGCACCGACGCGCCTGCAACGGTGTCCAACAACCTAAACGTTGTTATCGACGGCCTCGACGCATCGGCTCTCGTGGACACCGGAGCAGACTACTCAGTCTTGAGTGGAAGGACCTCTCGCCGACTGCGAAAAGTGACAACGCCGTGGGATGTACCTCAAATACGAACCGCCGGAGGGCACCTCATCACACCAGTAGGAAGTTGCACTGCTCGCGTCGAAATTCACGGCGAAACGTGCCCTGTAAAATTCGTCGTTCTACAAGACTGTTCTAGAGATGTCATTCTCGGCATGGATTTTCTGTGTGAATACGGCGCCGTCATCGACCTCGGTGAGAACAGATTGACGCTGCGGAAGCCTGTTCCGCCTTCAGAGAAACCTCAAACAGCGTCAGCCGCCGTCCGAGTCGCCGCCGACCACGTGAACCTGCCGCCGCGATCATGTGTTGTCGTACCCGTCGGCACCGATACAGCTAACTGCGGCGAAGTGGTCCTGGAAGGCAACCTCCAATTGCTCCTGGGGAGAAGAATAGGCGTTGCAAGAAGAGTGGCTGAACTTCAGGATGGGCGCACCGTGGTCCTCGTGACGAACTTCCGACAAGAAACGCAACACCTCACGACGTGGCTGTGGGCCACGTCGAGGAACTTCGAAACTCCGCCGCAATCGCCGTGATCGCTGACGAATCATCGCCACCTCAGCAAGACATTGCGCCGCCAGCGCAGCTCGACATCGACCCGAAGCTTCCAGGCCTGAAACGACGACAGCTGATTGACCTCCTCGCCGAATACAGCGACTGCTTCGCGAAGTCATCGAAGGTGCGCCATACCGCCGTTGCAAAGCATCGCATCGTTACCGAGGACGACGCGCTCCCTGTGCACCAATCGCCATACACAGTCTCTGTAAAAGAAAGGAAGGTCATTCAAGAGCAAGTGCAAGAAAGGCTGAACGACGACATCCTCCAGCATTCAAGCAGTCCGTGGGCCTCTCCAGTCGTGCTTGTCAAGAAGAAGGACGGAACGCTTAGGTTCTGCGTGGACTACCGTCAGCTGAACGCGGTAAGCAAGAAAGATGTCTATCGACTCCCCCGCATCGATGACACACTAGACCGGCTGCGCCACTCCCGGTACTTTTTATCGATGGATCTGAAGAGCGATCACTGGCAGATCGAAGTCGACGAACGGGACCGAGAGACGACAGCATTCGTCACGCCAGATGGACTGTACGAGTTCAAGGTGATGCCCTTCGGACTATGCACGGCGCCAGCAACTTTTCAGCGTGTCATGGACACCGTACTGGAAGGAATGAAGTGGCAGAGCTGTCTTGTCTACCTTGACGACGTCGCTGTGTTTTCAAGTGACTTTGACGAGCACGTGCGACGACTCCGAGCTGTACTCAAAGTCCATACAGACAGCACGACTCACCCTTAAGCCGTCCAAGTGCCGGATCGCCTACACAGTAAAAGTTTTCACACCTTTAAGGGTGTAAAAGGGGTGTTCTAGCAACTTACACCCTCTGCAACACCCTAACCACGTGGCCTAGGAACTTCAGTTCGTCATATATGACGAACTGAAGTTCCTAGGCCACGTGGTTAGTAATGACGGCGTCCGCCCAGACCCCGAGAAGACTCGCGCCGTTGCGGCATTCCCAGCGCCTTCAGACAAGAAGGCCGTGCGAAGATTCCTAGGACTTTGCGCCTTCTATCGACGCTTCGTTCGGGATTTCGCAAGAATTTCCGCACCGCTCACAAAACTTACGAAGTACGCCGAGAAGTTCGAATGGGCCGAGGAGCAACAGCACGCATTCGACGAGCTGAAGCAACGACTCCAGACTCCTCTTGTTATTGGACACTTCGATCAAGATGCGGAAACCGAGATTCATACGGACGCAAGTAACGAAGGCCTTGGCGTGGTACTGGTTCAAGTGCAAAAAGGCAGTCATCGCCTACGCCAGTCGGACACTGTCCAGGGCGCAGAGAAATTACTCCACGACTGAAAAAGAATGTCTGGCGGTCGTCTGGGCCATCACGATGTTTCGCTCGTACTTATACGGGAGCTCTTTCCGCGTTGTCACGGACCACTCCTCGCTCTGCTGGCTTGCGAACGTAAAGGACCCTTCAGGACGTCTCGCTCGATGGAGCCTCCGACTGCAGGAGTACAACATGACTTTGGTCTACAAGTCAGGCCGGAAGCACACCGACGTCGATTGCCTGTCCAGAGACCCTGTCGAGACATCCTCCAGGAGCAGCAACGACGATGACGACGAGTGCTTCCTAGGCGCGGTGAACACCAACGACATGGCGCGACGTCAAAGAGACGGTCCTGAGTTGCGCGCCATAATCGAGCACCTCGAAGGACGAGGGGGTACTATCCCCCGTGTCTTCTTGAGAGCCCTGCCGACCTTCGTCCTCCGACAAGGTGTGCTTTACAAGGAGAAATTCGGAGACAACAGCTCGCCATGGCTGCTGGTAATCCCTGCCGACCTTAGAGAGGAAATCTTCCAAGCCTGTCACGACGACACAACGGCTGGGCACCTTGGCTACAGCAGGACGCTCACCAGGATTCGAGAAAAATACTACTGGCCAAGGCTACCAAAGAACGTTCACCTGTACACTCGATCATGCCACGAGTGTCAGCGACGCACGAAACCGCCGACGAAGCCGTCAGGACATCTGCATCCGATTGCTCCCCCGTCTACGCCTTTCCAGCAGATCGGAATGGATTTACTTGGCCCTTTCCCGTCGTCAACGTCAGGAAACCGCTGGATAATCGTCGCCAAAGATTATCTCGCACGGTACGCCGAGACGAAAGCCCTTCCATCAGGTATGGCTGTGGAAGTCGCCAAGTTTTTCATCGTGTCCAATGTCCTCCGGCACGGCGCTCCCAAAATCCTCATTACCGACCGTGGATCATCGTTCATGGCCCAGCTGACGCAAGGAATCCTTCGTCTCAGCCACACCAGCCATCGACGTACCACAGCGTACCACCCGCAGACCAACGGGCTGACAGAGAGACTCAACAAAACCATCGCCGACATGATCCCTATGTACGTCGACGTGGAGCACAAGACATGGGACGTGGTGTTGCCTTACGTTACATTTGCCTACAACACGGCAGTGCAAGAGACCACAGGAGTAACCCCATTCCAGCTAGTGTATGGCAGGAAAGTAACGAACATGCTCGACGCGATGCTACCCCATTAACCAGCTGACGATGGGAGCCCCGACGCCAAGGTGGTTGCTCAACGAGCCGAAGAAGTTCGCCAGCTCGCACGACTCCGAATTCAAGATCAACAACGTGTTCATGCTACCCGGTACAACCTTCGTCGTCGGGACGTCCACTTCCAGCCCGGAGACAGGGTATGGGTCTGGACACCGATTCGCCGCCGTGGTATTAGCGAGAAACTTCTAAAACGGTACTTCGGACCCTGCAAGGTACTTCGTCGACTTGGAGATCTCAACTACGAGGTGATGCCCGACGGAACAAGAACGTCGTCACGCCGCCCACCACGGCCTGAAGTCGTCCACGTCGTGCGCCTGAAGCCGTACTACGCTCGATAGGATTGTGGACGTTATGTGCTCCAAATGACTCTTTAGTTTAGTGTCCTTTTTTATTTGCTTTGTTTTGTGTTGTGTTGCATCGGTGCGATGCACTTTTAGGGGCGAAGCTCCTTAGGGGCTAGCCATGTCCGTCCGCCATCCGGCGTCCGCCGTAGGCCGGCGTCGGGTGCTCGTACTTCTGCTCGTGAGATAACGTGCTCACGAGCACGTGAGCACATGCTCACGTGCTCGTGTGGGGCAAGAAAGAAATTTGAAAAAATAAAAGATGAACAAAATTATGAAAAAGAAAAAGAAGAAAAAAAAAGAGTAGGGGGTTCTGAGATGCCATCCCATGTCTTCTTAAAAAAAGAAAAAGAAGAAAACCACACATTCTCCTACTGATAGAGTAGGGGGCTCTGAGATGCCATCCCATGTCTTCTTAAAAAAAGAAAAAGAAGAGAACCACACATTCTCCTACTGATATGAATGAAAAGGCTCGGCACGCTGCGGCTCGGCGTCTACGCAGACAAGCACCACCAGAGCTTCGCCCCAAGCAACATCATTCACCACGTGGAGATGCTGTCAATTTTTTAAAGGGGGGGAGTAATGCCGCGAGCGCAGCTGACCAAGCAGGCAGCGCGCTCATGGCCTATCGGTTATCGTGCCTGCCTCCGACGCCAAAGGCCAGGGCTCAATTTCTGGGAGGGACGTGCTTGTTCGAGGTGCGAATGTTCTACGCGCCGAACCTTCTTCGCCGATTATTCCAGAAGCCCACTCGTGTACATAAGGAATTTCGCGTGGCGAGCCAAAGTCAGTTTCGCCTCAGCGTTCGATCTTGCTGCTTCGCCGCCTTCGACGCCCGCGACGCTCTCTTGTTATCTTTCTTTTCCCTTTTATTTTTGGGCACAAGTTCGACCCATTAAACGTTCAGTTTACTCAGTTATTATCGCCTCATCACTTGTCATTCGTGACAATATCATGTATGATACACAATGCAGTTATGAGTATGTTTGAACATAAAGAAACATGTTTTTTAAGGAGACAAGACTGAACTTAAAGTACAACAGTAGGTGAAAAAAAGGCAAACCTTCTTGTAAAGAGAGACGTTTTCCATCTGACAGTACAAATTAGTGCAGTGCTAGAAAAAATGCAATGGCGTCAGTCATTGTTGTGTCTCTATAGTACTGAGAATCATGGTATAGCACTTCTAATGAAAGAACTTGAAACAGTTGCACTTTCTTGAAACAGAGTGCCACATTGCACCTATGCAACCAGCTGTCGCTGATCTTGAGCTGACAAGACGAGCAGCTCAGCTTCCCAGGTCTTGCGCAAAGGATCGGGGATGAGGAGGAGGGAGGGGTTGAGTTGCCACGTCCACGTAACATGGAAGAGCGACAGAAACTCTCCGCAGTGCGGGCACCTATCCAGGTATCTGTCCGGATAAAATCTATGCAGGTTAGCTGGGTGTTTGTGTATGTAGGTGTGTGTACAGTCGACTCCCATTCATTCCAACTTGCGGATAATTCAAACTGACATGCGGTTTCCATCCCATGTGTCTCTGTAGGAGGAAATTCTTGCTAATTCAAACTTTGCTTTATTCAAACAATTGTTTGGTCTCTCTCGAGGTTAAATTAACAAGAATCGACTTTATCTGACGCCAGGCTGCGATCAAATCTCGAGACAGGTGCCGGTCGGGTAAGGGGAACAACTGCCGCCGGCCGCGGAGATGGGACAGGATCTCGAAGTACTGATTCGGGACCAGGTGTGGTCTTCCTTCGCGTGACGCTGCCCGGAGGATGCAGGCTGGGATTATGGCGTTTGCGTGCCGGTTTTCTTCGACATTCTTGTGACCATGGGTCTAGGCAACTTCCACGCTGAGGATGTTGGGCTCTTCTTCAGGATGCAGAAGGCTTGGGGGAAGACTCTTCCTTTTCAAAACCACCCAATGGCCGCTTGCGAGTCTGAAAGGATGGTCACGTGGTTCATCTTTGTGGGGAAGACGATGACCACCCTATTGGAAAAACGTACAAGAAATATACCTGCTGCATGTACTGTTCTAGTATGACACCACAATATTTTCTTATTATTATGAATGCAGCTAGTTTGGTTTGGCGTTCTGCATAACTGGAGATTCCGGCACCGCTATGGCTCTTCGTCTGTCTATACTGGGAGCCAGTTTGCTTGCCGATATGATTCAGTGCGGCTGGTAGGATTTTACGTCCGATGACGTAGCGACCGACATCTTTACAACACAACGCTAATACCAGAGGACTACCGGTATCACCGAATCATAAATGCAGAAAGGCGACCGCCTTCTTCCAACGAAACGTCCACCTTTTACCACCGGTATCGTTACATACACCGTACATGTCGAAACAGAACATAGACCGACGTTGAGCTCACACAAAGTTCTCGGTCAACTCTTCACGGCGACGTCTTGGGGCGACTAGTCTCAAATAATGTGCACCACAAGCATTCGACAGCCGCACCAGCCGTACCGCAGAGCAAAGCCAACGTGCACGGTAACAAACCGATCGTGACACCTAGCCGCGGATACCGCATCACAGGTCTACAGCGGCAAACGACCCGTTGCTCGTATCGTCGGCCGTGACTCGTACTCGGCCAACTAGGCGTCTTTTGGTCGTCGCAACCAGCCACAAACCCACCACCCCGCCACCGTAGCCGGCGACGTAGAAAAGAGAAACCAAAACGTAGAGCTCCGGCCCCATGGCTTCCGCTGCCGCGGCTTTTCTAACTTCCCATTTTTCCACGCTTCCGGTCGTCGCGGAGATGAGGAGACGTAGCGGATGGGGGTCATCGGCTCGTTCCATGTTTTACGGGAGAGATGTTTGGCGGTCCGTTTCTACTGCGACTCTGGTTCTAAACTCGACGGCGCCTCTCATAGTTCAACCAGGCGTTGTCAATCTTCGTCAGCGTAGCGCGGCCGAATCGCCTCGTCCGATCGCCGGACAGCCGACGACTTCGAAGTACGGCCGTGAGGCCTAGGATCCGAAGGCGTCTGTCTTTCCATGAAGCGGTAAGCGAATCTCGTCCCGTTTTCGTTCTACTTTGAAATTATGTTAGGTGCGCCTTAATGTAAACATGTGTACCAAGTGTTCGTGACAATTTGATCTAGAATAATTGTGCTTAATCTCCGTTTTTCATTTAACAAAAATATAAATCGAGCCGCTGAACGAGGAGCCATGCTTGAAAACGATTTACGATGTTAACTTCTACATTAGCGGCTTTAAAAAAAGTGAAAGCCGTTTACAACTCCCTGTAACACCGAATTAGAGCGCAGCTCTTGAGGAGGAGGAAAGGGTACTGGGGGGGGGGGGGTCACGTGACCTTCTGGTGTCACGTGACGTTGGGGGGTCACGTGACCTCACGTGACGATGACGATGACGTCATCAGTGACGTCACTGATGACGTCATCAGTGACGATGACAATGACGATGAGGATGCCGGTGACGTCATCAGTGACGTCACTGATGACGTCATCAGTGATGATGACGAGGACGATACGGATGCCTGTGACGTCATCAGTGATGATGACGGCATCGGGGGGTCACGTGACCCCCCCTCCCTGAGGTCACGTGACTCCGGGTGGAGGCTCGCGCGGTGCATCATGGGACATTCCCCATAATGCACCGCGCGAACCCTCCCGGGGTCACGTGACCTCGGGGAAGGGGGGGGTCACGTGACCTGCCCCCCAGCTCACGTGACCCCGGGGGGGGGGCTCGAGCGGTGCATTATGGGGTATTTCCCATAATGCAATGCGCGGTTACGCCGACGGCGACGGCGACGCTGCTCAAGCCGGAAACGGGCCCCTAAGAGCTGCGCTCTAAAATGAAAGCCGTTTACAACTCCCTCTAATGCCGAATCAGAGCGCAGCTCTTGGGGAGGAGGAGGGAAGGGTACTGAGGGGGAGGTATACTCTTCCTCCCTCCTCCTCACGCCCTCATCCTGTCTGCTACCTCTCCCGCCGAGCGGCGTCGCCGTCGCCTCACGAGGGTCACGCCACCTCACGAGGGTCACGTCACCTCACCGGGGTCATGTGCCTTCACCGGGGTCACGTGTCCTCACGGGGGTCACGTGACTCCTAGACGTCACGTGACGATGACGGTATTAGTGACGTCACCAGTGACGCCACCAATGACGTCATGATACATAGTGACGTCATCAGTGACGACGACAATGACGATGCGAATGCTGGTGCCGTCATCAGTGACGTCACTGATGACGTCGTCAGTGACGATGACGATGACGATGCGGACGCCAATGACGTCATCAGTGACGTCACTGATTACGATGCGGATGCCGATGACGTCATCAATGACGTCACTGATAATGTCATCAGTGATGATGACGATGACGATGCGGATGCCGATGACGTCATCAGTGACGTCACCGATGACGTCACCAGTTACGATGACGATGCCGATGCCGATTGACGTCATCGGTGCCGTCACTGATGACATCATCAATGACGTCGCGCGTCCCATGATGCACCGCGCGGTTACGCCGACGGCGACGGCGACGCCGATGCCGACCCCGCTCAAACCGGAAACGGGCGCCTAAGAGCTGCGCTCTAAAAAAAAAAGAACTGGTAATGGCTGTATGCGAGGCTGGTCCCAATGCAATGGAAATCACTTGGAGCGTCTTTCTGAACGGCATGCAAGCAATATAGCGATCAACGAGACGAGCGACGGCGACAAGCTATGAGTGCCGGCGACGAGCGACGAAGATTTCTCGCTGTCGCTGTTTGCGTCGCTCCGTTCTTGGGTTTCTAGAAAACGTCACTCATCGTCTTGGCCACTTGCACCAATCGCTATCATAAGGTGTGTCTCGTCCCGCGGCTGACTGAGCGACAGCGACTTCTCGTCGCTGTCGCTTGACTCGTCGCTTGCCAAATCGCTTACATGAAGTACACCGTCCTACACTTTTCTGCACCGGTGCAGGACGTGCATGTAAATTGAACGAAGCTTTTATACACCTCAAACGTTCTCTTGACTAACTCATTCTAGCGACTATTTTGACCTTGTCGATTACATTTATGCAAAAAGGGGGTCATGTGGTTCATCATCAAATCCAACCATTTGTGTTTAATTAAAACGCATCACTAAACTAAACAAATCCTGCTATCCTAGAGTTCATGCTGTAGGAATGCATCGCTTCAGATAAATCTTTCTATTTTACACCCCTGTCCCGCCAGATACAACATCTGGCCTAATGCAGTGTTCTGGATATCATTCGAAGCCCTGAGGCGGGTCGTCATTCAATGCAGGAGTCGGCGGCGTCTCATGGGCGTGTTGCTGTGCTTTTTACTGGATGGTGCTACCGAGGGACAGATGAACATGCTTGGGAAAGGCGAGTATGGCAAGTATGGCCGCCGTACGTACACATTGTTTTTATCGTTGCTCTAATCCACTTTTCAAAAAATGCACCGTTCGCTTGTGTGCATCTCCTAATGCTTCTAAAGTCGGCGTGTTATTATTTCGGAGTGCTCCAAGTCTGCCACCGCTAGATCCTCTAGACCATGCAAATGGGATGCAACACTAAACCACATGCTCTGGCAACAGTGCTGGGCTGAAGCACTGTGGAAGCTACTCTAGCCTTCACAATGCAGCACAAAATAGTTGACGCCAAGTATAGCTAGTTTTGAGACTCTGTTTTACCAAAAGCTCTGCCGTAACAATTGTGTCACCTGATACTGAGTGCAAAAGTACCTCGCGTGCCTAACCTGGAGAAGGGCGTTTCTTTTTAGAGCGTAGCTCTTAGGCTCCCGTTTCAGGCTTGAGCGGCGTCGCCGTCGGCGTAACCACGCGGTGCATGATGGGTACACTTCCCCGCTAAATTTAGCGGAAAATGTTCCCAACTAAATTTAGCGGAGAATTTCGCCCGCTAAATCTAGCGGACAATTTTGTCCGCTAAATCTAGCGGAAAATTTTGCCCGCTAAATCTAGCGGAAAATTTTTCCCGCCAAATCTAGCGGAAAATTTTCCCCGCTAAATCTAGCAGAAAAATTTGTCCGCTAAATCTAGCGGAAAACTTTTCCCGCTAAATTTAGCGGAAAAATTTTTCCCGCTAAATTTAGCAGAAAATTTTCCCCTCTAAATCTAGCGGAAATAGTTCTCCGCTAAATTTAGCGTAAAATTTTCCCCGCTAAATCTAGCAGAAAATTTTCCGAGCTAAATCTAGAGGAAAATTTTCCACGCTAAATCTAGCGGAAATTTTTGCCCGCTAAATTTAGCGGAAAATATTTCTCGCTAAATCTTGCGGAAAACTTTCCCTGCTAATTCTACCGGAAAATTTTGCCCACTGACTCTAGCGGAAAACTTTCCCCACTAAATTTAGCGGAAAATTTTCCCCGCTAAGTCTAGCACAAATTTTTCTCCGCTAAATTTAGCGGAAAATTTTCACCGCTAAATCAGCGGAAAAGTTTCCCCGCTAAATTTAGCGGAAAATTTTCTCCCCCTTCCCCCCCCCCGAGGTCACGCGACCCCCCCCCCCCCCCGTGCCTTCCCCTCCTCCTCAAGAGCTGCGCTCTAATTCGGCGTTACAGGGAGTTGTAAACGGCTTTCATTTTTTTTTTTTTTTGCATCGGCCAATTTTTTCTTAAATCAATGCCTTCAGCCTCCTTGAAATGTTAACATCATGTGACCTACGGAAGAACTGTAAACCCTTAATGTTGGAGAGCCCTTAATTTCGCGGCCTCTAATTTTGCGAAATTTAGTGGCCGCGATTATGCCCTCTGAAACCTTTTCAAGAAAAATTAGGGGCCACAAAGATAGAGTTTTTTTGTACATCGGAGAAAAGAGGCAGCCACATTTGTTCGTATGCAAGAGTAAAACCAACAACAACAATCATGGTGTCGACACTTTGTGAGTCTATCTGTGTCTATTGAATGATATAAGCTTTATTTTAGTTCGTTAAACGTTGTTGCCTGTACGCTGTGCGATGTCGTCTTAAACACGAGCAGTGGTTTTTTTCTGGCGCAGGCAGCAAGGACGCGTGCCGCAGCACAACAGAGTGCATTTGCAGGTTGTACCGCAGTTTAAACGGGGATTCGCACAAGATGGGGGAATTACAATTTAGTTGTCTACCTCGGGCGTGGACAAGACTTGCTCATTCTAAAAATATTTGGCTACAAATCAGGGATTTACGACGAGCGTACCCGCATGGTTGAAAGGGCCAGACAAGCCCTGTGAGCGCTTCGTTTTTTAGCCTCTCAGTCCTGAACCCACTCACGCACCACATGCGTATATGTTCCAATAGGCGGGAGCACTTATTTGGAAAGTGGTGAATGCCAACTGTTGTTATCTTTATCAGATTTCTGTATTATGGTCAAAGGTGGACTGCATATTATCAATCTCTTTTTCTCACTAAAAATATGTCGTACCAAAAATATGTTTTATAGCCGATGACAAAAAGAGAATGGCTTGGCGTCCTCCAGCACACGCTTGTGCTTTTTACCCCGCTTTGAACGGACGTGCTCACTCGAGGCTCATGAGACGCCTTTCTCATTCTGTCAGTAAGTGTGTACTTCGATACTCTAACTCGTCTTAACCTAGATAGAGCTGAGGAGAATAGGCTTGGCGAGTGCCCTTACTGCATATGCGTACTGCTGAGGCAGTTTCTAAATCAAGAACATTGTGTTCCTTACCTTCCAAAACACATCATTTTGGGGGTGCAATAGGAATTTTAAGGCATATTTTTGTTTGAATTATCCTATTGCGCATGGTCTCCTTCGATTTAATGAGGGGTCGACCCAGCCTGTTGAAAAATATAATGCCTACCAGGTAATTGTTTTGCATTCATTAATATATCAGTATTCAGTTAGGTATCCCAAGTCATTAGTCGTTGAGACGCAGTCTCTCTGTAAGTAAGTCATGTTCAACATTCATAAAAATGCTTCTCAAATAAGGGTACTGTCGAGGGCATGTACTCAGCTCAAACAATCGCTGGGCAAGAGCTGGTCGCGTGGTTACAGGTGGCAAACATCCCGGTTGGAACGTCCTACGTCGCAATGTAGCTGAAGACTTGGGCAGGGCCCCACTCACAAATGTCTGTAGTTTGTATCTCTTTAAGCTAAACCGCTTTCGACACTACAAGCCATTGCAGCAAGAACAGCGTGACATATGATTATAAGCTCCACGTGCCATGGCGTCCAACTAGAAGGTCGCATGGCTTGCTTTCTGCACTGAATTTGCAACGATGGCTTGAAGCTTCTGCCGTGGTTAACTTTAAACTAAGATAGTTTGGAAAAATGATACCAGTTTTCAGTGTCGCCCGGCACGGTTAACAATTTGGCGACATATTGCTGCATTGAAAACTCTCTGTATTCATGACTGTACCCCCTTATGAATTCATGCTAGCTATTAAAGTTTCCGTTCTGCAGAGAAATAAAATCCACTTTGCTTCCACTTGCAGCTGCTTCTGGATCTTCATGGTATGAAGCACCTTATGGCTGCAAGCTCTGACCGATATTGTTTTATGGTCTGCACTGGCCAATTCGCAGGGAGTCACTCTGAGAGCCTCACCAGAGTTTCCTGCTCATGGTCGTTGTAATTTTTTTGTTCTAGGTATTACCCTTTTCGTCTTTCCCTTAATGATACACGGGCGTTTTCTTTTCATTGTCGCCGATTTGCCTCAAAATTGGTTAAGCACAAGAATGGACGCTGTACAACTGTATCCCACCTATTTGTGTCAAGATGACCTTTTTTTTCAAAGTTACAGATTTTTTTATGTAGGTTAGTCTTTTTTGTTTTTATTTACAAATTTATTTCAATTTCAACAAGCAACACTAAAAAGTTATGCCGGGGACTAGGACAAGTTCACTGCTCTAACTTTTTCTCAACTGATTGCAAGAAATTTGGTTCATGTCGTGAGACCACCTTCCAGCGCTTGCTTTGCACCATGAAAAAAAAAATTATACATAGGACGTACTCTGTTTTCTAGACTGCTTGCTCATCCTGCAGGTCTGCCTGCCATAGATGTCGTGCTACTGGAGAGCAGGCGAATTCGATTGTTGGTTTTCCCATTGCTTTTTTAAGCCCTTGTCTTAATATTTTTTGTAAATTTAGAAATTTTCCTGAAAAGCAAGCCGGGAAGAATATTGTCACGCGCGTCGGCGAGCGACCGCGTGCGTGGCCGAGTGGTTACCGCGCTAGACTGCCGCGCGGAAAGTCAAGGTTTGATTCCAGTCAGTGGAATATTCTTTTATTTATTCTTTCAACATAACGTTCTCGTGAGTTCGAGATCATTCTTGACTGATCAAGTTCCAAATGTTCTAGTCGCCGAACTTTCTAGCCGATTGTTCCAGAAGCCAACGCGCGTACATAAGGGGCTCTGAGTAGCGATCTACATTCAGTCTCGCCCCAGCGTTCGACTCTGCTCTTTCGCCGACTATCTTTTGTTTCATTTTATTTTTGGGCACAAGTTCGCCCCATTGAACGTTTAGTTTTTCCAGTTGTCACCGCCTTATCCTTTGTCATTCGTGACAATATTAAGTTTGATCAGGTAGCTGAAACAATTGATAGAGTACCCTTTAGTCAGTAAAATAGATATTGTGTGCCGCTCTTCATGCCAAGTCGAGATCCGCGCTTTCTCGGCATTTTTCTCAGAGTAGTATCCATTTTTATCGGTTAGCCTCTTGGTGCGCCAACTAAACTCTTAGTACCCAGACACCTGCCCTCTGCTGGTACACTCTACCCTCATTCTCAGTTTGTGTATGAACTAGAGTTGTATCCCCAGTCAACACTCGTTGAGCATGACGGTAGGAAAATCTTTTCGTTGCAGCAGAGCCATATATTGGTAGGGTTTGGCCAGTCTATGATTTCGCTACCATAGTGTCCGCCTCCCGAGTCAGCTAATCAGCCCGCGGCACAAAGCGAGAGGCGTGACCGTGTGCGCGTGAACTCTCGGCTGCTCCCAGCTAAGCGGGAAGGGCCGCCATTTTCATTAATTCGCCGGCATGGGCTGATATCCAAATTGCTGTTCGTTCTTTTTATTTGGCAGGATCTGGCAATAAAATGATATAGTGTTACTCCACAGTGGCTCAAAAAGCTAAAGAATGAAGTTTCTTCGTGTTTGAACGCAAATTTTTATTCAGGTGAAAATAAAATTAGCTTGTAGCAGACGAAGCATAGCCTCAACAGTGCTCCGCGCCAACAGCGTTGCTTGAAAAAGGCGGTCGTCTCCTCTTTGCTGCCTTCTTTCTCTCTCGCTCCTTCGAAGCTCGCCTTCCTTTCCTCCTTTCCGGCGCCTTCGTGGCCACACCCACTGGCAAACTCTCCCAATATACGGCTCTGCATTGCAGTAGTAGTTTTTTTTTTTTATAGTCTTTACAGGTGAATGTCAATATTCGACAGAAATTTCGGAGGTTGGGGCGAAAGAGGGTTAAACGAACGCATTTAATTATTTGCATTAATTAGGTACCCATCATTTCAAAGCCTACATGGCCTTGTCCTCGTAGTGACTATGACTGTGGCAGTGAAGGAGTAGTTTTTAATATGTACAAGTCCAAAGTATACAAATAAAAGAATCTATGTGCTGATCACGAAAGCATATGCTAGCCATTGTAATGTAGCTCTGCCAAGTACTTCAATGGGATTTGTTTTTATATTCAGCTACTTGGGTGCCTCAAGATCTGCAGATCCTTGTGGCCACAATCTCGGACTCAATCTTCTTCTTAGGTCTGGCCTGGACCATGGAGGAGCTAATGCCAGCGACAAGAGCATCGCAGTATCTCCCTGCCTGTACCTTTTGATTAGCGTCACGACAGGGGAGTCTTCGTGCCACCAGGTCTTAGGGATACCACTCGAAATAAGTATTCTTCTTATCTATTCTTTAAGTGAAACAACAAAAGCAGTACTAAGCCTAAAATGGAAAAGACGTATTCAAACCTTGGGTTGGATGGAGTTCCGATTACAAAAAGGAGTCTGCAGACGTGATTAAAATGTGAACTTAAAGCCCGTGGATGTAGGCTCTACGGTGTCACAGAAATAACTTCCCGCAGATGGCTTCGCTGGTGCACGTTTATGATGGCCAATTATAGCCCCACCGCAAGCACAACATCAATGAAAGATAGTTTGTTACTCCCAAGCCTCGCACATCATCGCACAGTCTCTCGTAGTGTTTTTTTTTCCTAAAATGCATCACCATATTCCTTAGCTTAATTCACAACCAATCATCTCACCCTACTCTGTTTCAGCATGCCTTGATCATCGTCACGAAGTCGGTGTCCCATTTTGCCACTCTAACGTTTATTATGATTTTTATTCCCAGGACTTCCAAACACTGGAATCGCTTACCTGCATTGCTGAGATCAATTACCTAGGCAGCACACCGTATTGGGCCAACATTAGATTTGATATGGCGAAGAATGACCCAACAATGGCCCAATTAGCCATATGTTTCCCAATATTGGAATCACATTAAACAATATTGGACTATCAAAGCCAATGGTTTTCCAATATTGGTGATACGTTGGCATAGGCTGGTCAACATTGGACTGTCAAAGCCAATAGCTTTCCAATATTGGATATACGACGGCATAAGCAGTCCAATATTGGACTGTCGGAGAAATTGGCTTTCTGAAATTGGCTTTACGCCGGCATAAGCTGTCCAATTTTGGACTGTCAAAGCCAATAGCTTTCCGATATTGGATATACGCCGGCATAACCTGTACAATATTGAACTGTCAGAGCCAATGGCTTTCCGATATTGAATATGCACTGGCTTAAGCTGGTTAATATGAAACTGTCAAAGCAATGAGTTTTCCAATATTCGTGATGTCATTATATTGGCTGGTCAATATTGCACTGCCATAGCTAATGGCTTATCGGTATTTGTGTCGCCTAGGATATATAAAACCGTGACCCTTTTTTTTGCATTGCAAAGGTAAGAAAGTGAAAAAAAGTCACTCACGCGCTCGCTCGGGGCGAGAATTTTATTTAGCCAACTTCATGGGCCGTACGTCGCCGGTGCTTTAAAACCGCGATAGCAAATACGTCCTTAGCTTCCTATAGGACTATTGCAGTCTTTTTTTTTTGCCGGCTGCTATCCCTTCGCATTGCCTTACCTCGTCGTTGAAAACATAATTCCGTTTTTTAGACTTAACCATTTTTGTCTTTTCCAGTGTATTTTGTATGTATATGCATTCCGTAGCGTTAACGTCTTCTACTTTGTCCGTGCCCCTGCCATGTTTGTATTTCTTTCTCCATGCTCCATTTTTTATATTTAATTTTTCTTTACATATTTGTCATTGTCGACAAAGTGACTTCTACTCTCAGTTTTACGAGAGTCTATCGCGCTAGAAAGTCGTCTACTGAACTTGAATGAAGTTTTGAGGGGGCTGCTTCGACTGCCAGTGCACATGTCATCAGTGTAGGCAGAGCAACGACGTAGCAATCGCGACGCGAGAGCAAACTGCGCCTCCATCTGGCCGGCCGCGTTCGCTCTGCGGAAATGTGAGCGTGGTACTCTCGAGCCCCGTTAGCTTACTGAAGTTGGAAGACGCTACTTTGTCGTCGCGAATCCTTTGCCCTTCAAACGGTCGCGAAGCCGTTGCGCCCGGCGTATCCTACGCAGCATCTTTTCGAAATTGTTCGCGCAGCATCGCAACCTTCTGTCAACGTATTAGAATGGCAATCTGGGCTAGTTGGTTCATGATAACTTTCAGGGCGCCGAAAAAACACAAGGACAAGAAAGGAGACGAAACAAGGCGCACTCGCAACTAGCGTTTATGAAAAAAAAACAATCTCTTATATGCTCATGGCAAACAACACAGTCATACTGCACAGTCATACTACATCCGGTGTAGCCCCCTTCGTAAAAAAGTGTGCTCTTTTGCCGATAGTGACACAGACGTGTCACTAATGCAATCTTCGCCTTTTTCTTTTATTTCGAAGGCCTCGCGCAGCTCCCTCGATATCCGATCGGCGTATCTGGCCAAAACCTTGTGTCACTGAATGACGGTGTACATGAGCAACGGCTGAAATGCACGGCGAGGTGTCCCGACGGGGTGGCCCGTGTGGCCGCCGCATGTTCGCGGGCGCGATCATTAAAACATCTGCCCGTTTGGCCAATGTACGATGATCCGCATGACATGGGGATTTCGTATATGACGCCCGTGGCACATTCCGTGTACCTGTTGCGGTGCTTCGTATTGCAAGGATCTGCGGACTCACGGGGATTGTTGATTCTGCGGCACAATTTCGATAGTTTGTTTGGTGCGGAGAACACAATAGGCACATCGTACCTATCAGCAACCTTTTTAAGATTGTGGGTTAGTGAGTGTACATAGGGGATTACCACCGGCCTCACTGCTGCTCTTTCACGGGGCTGCCTCCGTGTACCTTTAAACTTTTTTATTAGGTTGTCCGCTACATCCACCAGAACTCTCAGCGGGTAGCCTGCTTTCTGCAACCTCGCTACCTGTCTCGTGAAGCTCGCTTGAGCGGTGTGTGCACATGATCTTCTTAGTGACGCCTCGAGACAACTAGATGCAATTCCTCTTTTTACAAGTTTCGAATGGGCCGAACTGAACGGAAGGATGCCCTTCTTAGAGCGTGGCTCATATGTCCAGCATATGTGATTTATTTCAAGACTTAGCCTAACGTCCAAGAACTGTAAATGCCCGTTCACTGGCTCTTCATGCGTGAACGACAACCCATCCTCGCATGACCTAAATATGTCAAGCACTTCTTCATCCCCGCAGCTCGGTGCGTCGGCGGGTCTGCCGAGTACAAGAAAGTCGTCCACATATCTGAAGATGCGACACCGGTTCACGTCGCCCAACCTCTCGGCAATCTTTCTTCCGCACACACTTAAAAAAATATTGGACAGTATCGGTGAAACACATGACCCGATGCATATTCCCCTCTTCTGCACATACATCTCTCCCTCAAAAGGCACAAACATGCTCTCTAGGTAAAATGCCAGAAGTTCCAAAAAATGATCAACGGAAATGCCGCAAGAGGCTTGGAACGGTAGAACACCGTTTTGTTCAATGCACTCTCTGACAGACTCAAACAGGGGCTTGTGCTCAATCGAATAAAACAGATCTACAACGTCGATCGAAAAAGCGCTGCGCATTCCATGTTCTTCATCACTCAGGTATTCGATAATGCAGTCTGAATTTCGCGCAAAAAACGGATCATGCAATTCCAGCGAGGTGAGATACTTGCACAGGTAGCTGGCAACATGAGCCTGCCATGACCCCCTCTCCGTGACAATAGCCCTGAAGGGGATATCTGTCTTGTGCGTTTTCGCGGTAAAGAAAATGTCAAGTTGGAGGTTCTTGCTGGACTTGGCACTCTTTAGCAGTCCCGTTAGTTCCAATGCACCACACATTTCAATAGCGCGGGATTTCACCTTGGCTAGTGGGCCTGGTCTCACTGGTTTGAAGTTCTTCTGGATGGCTTCCTTTGCTTTGGTTTTGTAGAGGGCTTCAGGCAGGACCACGAAGCCTCCTTCTTTGTCCGAAGTGAGGAGCTTGAGGTTGTGCTCCAAAAAGTAGTCGACGATGGTGTTGGTCTTGAACTTCCTAGTCGTTTTGCCCTCCAGGCGTTGCAGGACATCCACGCCATCGGCTACACACCTTTCTCTGTCTTCGGGTTTGGCTTTGTCTCCCATCCATCTTATCAGCGACAGCTTTAAAACGGGATTCATGCACGGTTCCTGGCTATACTTCGGCCCTTTATCCAAGCAGTCCTTGATTTGCTTTGGCAGTATTACGTCTTCAAGCACAGTTACCTCCTGCTGCCCGATTCATCGTGTGTTGAAAGTCGGGCCATGTGCTGTCCGTGTTGTCTTTTATGTGTAACTCTTTCGTAAAACAAAATTTGAAGTTTAAAAAAGCTAACCTAACAGTGAACAAATAATTCAAAATTTATTGATAATATATACATATATATATATATTTATTTGTGGACATCATGCGCAAAAAATAGTCGCCCTTAGTTCTTCATTTTAAATTTTAATGTGAGTTTTACGACGCAAAACATATTGTCTTCAAACTTGCCCCTTTAGAATCACTTTTGGGTTGGACAGCTTCTTTAGAAATTCAAAAGCTGGCCTTCAAAGAACTGTCCTGTTCAATCGGTATTGACAGCAGGGTAGACGCTATGGGTGTTTTAGGCCGATCGTGTCTCCGGTTAGGGTCCCGTGACTACAGTCTCAAAGCTGGTGACTTGGCAGAGCACGGAACCTCACTAAAAGCCCAAGGCCACGCTTAACATCCACTGCACTATCAAGTTTGGGTACAAGTGACAAATCCTCTTGTTGGGTTCATTGTTGAGATGAACCTGGAGATTAGCCTCTGTAAGCGCACCCCCCGCTCTGGGCTGCTTTCCTTCTACTCCTTCTCTCTTTTTCTTTCTCTCCCTAAGCTGAAGGCGAGGTAGACGGTGCGTACTCGCCGGACCAATGAACCGTATACTTTTTATTGCTTGAATCCGCCTTCTGTTCGCGAGTAACGGCAGAAGCGTGATCACGTGGTTTGACGGATGACGCATTAGCCGTTGACAAACCCGGAATGCCTGCGAAGACCGGACCTAGTTTCGCGCGTGATGCGGCCTGCGGGCCTGCTGTAGATTTCGCTTCTGTGGTAAATGTGGTAAATCTAGTTCTAGAGTCCCGATCACCAGCAGCGCATTTCGTCTTAGTGCCAAGTGCGATCTTCAACATGCGGATTGCCAAGACCATGGATATTTTTTCGGCAGCGCCTACACACCGGTGATCTTCCTTTGTTGTGGGCATAGATGTGACCACTAGCTTCGACGGACGGAAGACACAACGGACCGCCTTCTCTTCCCTGTGAGTGACAAGGAGAAGTCCTCCTGACCATTGCGGATAGGTATTCTTGCTACGCAATGTACGTTTTGTCCCTACCCGATGAGTTTGAACCGTGTCGAACTCTGTGCCAGCAATCTCCGATGAGTTCAACGTGTAACCCAGAGCGATCGGCCCGAAAGGCCCTGTACAGCGTTATTTGCAAGTGCATTTTATTCCAATAGACCGTGAGAGACATTCCGATTGGTTATTTTTGGGTTCAAAGCCATTTTTATTTATTCTTTTTTGTGTTAAAATATGGCTGTCTTCTTGGCGGTAGATGTGGGCTGTAGTAAAAAGTCCTCCCGGTATTTCGAAGCCGAATACCACAGAGCGTTGTGTAGTCCTTATTTGCCAAGGTTCGGCTTGTTGGGTGCGAGTGGAGTGTCAGTTATGTCACCGCACTCTGCGAATGTAATTGCCAGCAATTTTCTTTACACGACAAGCTATTTTATGTGCGCGATTTATTTTAAACTCTTGATCGATTCAAGCATAAAGTTCTGTTCAATTGTCATGTTGTTACGTATACCAGGGGTATCTATTGAACTGTTAATTTAGCAGTGCATTTGACACCGGTGAGCTGAAGAAGGAGGCCGGCGGTGTGATTTATAATTTATAAATATTATGGAGGCAATATGGGTACATTTATAACTACATATTTCCGTGCCGCAAATACCGTAAATCTTAAGAACGTTATTTTTTTTTCAAATCAACGTAGAAATATTGGTGTGAACTTAAATGGCTAGATTGTAATTCCTAAGACTTCTTAAAGCTAGATGAAAGGTTGAGGGACGCCATGATGTGTCAAGAGTAGAGTTAAGCAATTTATAAAATAACCTTCGTACTATTTCATTGATTTTTATAACACAATAAATATTTTAATCTAGATCGACCGAGCTCTGAGTAAGGACAAGTGGGACGAACAAAACAATAGTAAACTCCTGGGCCGTCTTTCTAGAAACAGCGTCTCAGCTGAGACGGTGGGAAAGAAAGCACTGTCAAAGCCACCGAACGAGCTGAACGGGACTCAAACCTCGACCCAAGACGCTCGTGCGTCCCAGCCTTTACAGTGCTTTTTTTCACCCAGTCTCAGCTGAGACACTGATTCAAGCAAGCCGGCCCCGGTGTCTTATCTGCGCATCTATTTATTTTAGAAGGCATACTAAGTTTTTCACATACAAAATAACGAAAAATATTTCACTGGAAAAGAAAGTTTATAATATGAAAAAGTGAACATCAAAAAGTCGGTAGGCCTTTCAGAGGTTTTATACTTGCAGAGCAACTGAGCCGATTAATCGAATAGTTAATTAAAAGCGGCGAATAATAATGAAGCTATGTTTTATTTTGATATTCAATATTGACAAGCGTAAGAGAGAACTGAGAGCCTCTGAAACCCTTCACGTGAATCCAAACCGCCGCTTCTGTCTCTTTCAGAATCCTGTGGCCAGGCCCCTGCGTGGAATCCCTTTGCCCAGCTCTTCGCCCAGCCATCTGCCCTGTCCACTGCCGAGCCTGCCGCCGAGTCTGCCTAGGCCACCATGGTTGAACAATTTTTTTTAAAATCTTTTTATTCGATTTAAATAAATTTTGAACTGTTCAACGTTATGAACAATTCATTTACATGCTTTAATGATTTCTAAAGTGTCCAAGTATGGTAAAATTGCTGCATTTATTATATTTTTGTATCAGAAAGAAAACAGTGCTTGAGGAAAAAGGGCAAGGGACTCGCATGGTTCTCCGCACTATTTTGTGACAATGGTTAGAACACTGACTGAAAAATGGCATCCAATAAAATCATACACAATGGATGCAAAAAATAGCCAGTGTATTAAACTGGATGCCAATATTGGAATAGCCAATATTTAAGCCAATGTTGGAAGAGCCAGTGTGTAAGGCGCTGGATGCCAATGTTGGTTCAGCCAACGGTGAAACCTCTATGCCAATAGTGGATAAAAAAGCGCAACCCACGTTGGTCCAACGTGGCTGGAACGTCAG
>JABSTQ010004032.1:0-22445 GCA_013358835.2 Ixodes persulcatus
ACTGGATACTACAAAGGTTTGATTTCGTATAAGACGAGTAATAATTGAAAACAACTATTTGAAGCAAACGAAAGGAAGACTTTCCCGTCGTCGCGCCGTTACTGGCGGGACACCTCTTTCTTCCCTTCCCGCGGCGTGGCCGAAGGGTATGCGACACAACCAAGAGGGAAGGCCAGAAGGAGGAAACCGTCGTGGAGGTTGGCCTGGTTCTACTTGGGCGTCTCCTCTATTTTACTCTTCATTGTTTCCGGGCAGTTGACTATATGAACTTAGTATTAGTCATAGTGCTTTTTTAAAATGCTGCTAAATATAATTTTGAATTCACCCGTTTGTATAAGTTAGCGTTTTTATTTAAAACAAAAGTCGTCGTTTTCGCCCACAATGTGCGAATAAACGAAAGCGGTAGCTGTAGCACGGTCGCGCAATGCGGATGGAATGGTGACGTCGCGTTCCTGAGGATGGAGGTGCGACGTGGTTTATTCATATAGCCGTCATAATTGGGGTCGTGGATGCCAATGACGACTGCCTCATGTTATCTGTATAGTAAGCGGGTAAGCGCGGTGGAGGTTTCTAAAACCGTTTAACACTACGCGTAGCAACTGAATACTGCCAAAATGGGATTTCGCATAACTCGAGTAACGTTTGAAAACAAGTCTTTCAGGCAGACGACAGGATGATTCTCCCTTCGTCACGCAATTCTTGGCGAGACGCCCCCCCCCCCTCCCCCCCCCCCTTCCAGGGCTACCCTCTTCACTCTCCTGCGCGGCACGACGAACGGGAAGTTCCGACTTCCCTTTCCTCGCAGCAAGAGAGAAGAGAAGAGACTTTTCATTCTTGGCGCGCGCGGCGACGACAACAGACAAGGACAAAATATTTGCAAAGAGAGGCCCATCTAGCTATCGCTGAAAAACATGCAATATCTTTAATTAATATCTGAGGTTGGGATAGAATGTTTGTATATTATCTACAACGAAAGAAACGAAACTATCGCCTTGACCCAGAGGCCCGCTTTCGTCGCGTTGCCGCGGCCATTCTGCTCGGAATGTTAAACCGCATGATTCCCGGCCCGCGATATTCAGTCGTTCTCTTTTAAGCCTTCTTTCCTGTGTTTCTGAGGTTCTAGTGTCCACAAAGAATGTCGACACGCCGCAGAAGAAGAGGATATGCATAAAAGTCACCGGCGAGATCAAGTACATCGACATCTTCGGTTATGTACCGGGCTGTCGGCTTCAGAAAGAGATTTCCGTTATGCAGCGTTCGTTGCTTGTTTCTTCCGTGAATGTCATGTGCGCGTGTTCAACTGTTATTTTTTATGCTGAGGCTTCTGTGTTTTGTTTCGGCTGTAGCTCAAGAGATTTGCGAAGTTTCTCGAGTGATGTTGGGAAACATCAGTCGGCCGTTGTCTGAGGCGGGAGTGCTCAAATTCACTTATGACAGTGGCTCTGCTGCATGGATACATTTAGGAGGCAATACCTTCTTATACCATTTGCTTGTCGCATGGTTCGTTTCGTGAGAGGAATGGGGCAATTAAGAGCGTACGGTTCGGTGTAGAATCACGGGTTTGTATTGCTGTCTTTATCGAGACATCCGTCTCTTATCGGAGCTACTAGCTCAGGAAAGGTTCGCTGTTTTGTTGATTTTCGTGTTGGGGTGCAATATCACCATCTGACTATCAAAATATGTTGTTTGGCGATAAGTGAAAACTATTAGGCGTTTATAAGCGTCTAAGTAGTAAAGCCGCGGCGAATTTGATTAAGTGAACTGACTTGAATTAATTAAAAATTAGCTTAGAAGATTATGGTAGTTAGCAGATCTTTGAAAGAGTATGATTTCTCACTTTCATTTGCCGGTGTTTTTATTCATTCCATTAAACCGACTTTCATGTTGCTTTATTTGGAAAGACAAACAGAATTTCTCATTAATACGTAATTGCTTTTGTGGGCAATACTTTCCACGAGCGTTTGGTTCTGTGTGCATTACATTGTTACAATGAACTGTTTTGCCATGTCGCATCATTCGGTGTCATGCCATCTTATAAAAATTGTTGTTTAAAAAGGTTTCTCTTTCTGAGCGACATTTATATTCCTAAATAAGTCTGCTTAACACTTTTCCGAGGCATCGCTGTATACATAATGTTCTGACACTGCTCCTCAATTTCCTATGTCCTAATAATTTGCCTGTGTACCCTATATTAGCTTACTTGCTGTGCATAGCTATCGTTCAAGGTAATAAAACATGACTGCGTTAATAAATATGTGTAGCTACGAATGAAAATCCACTCGCAGTACTTACATATAAGCGCTGTTCCGCGGCGCCGTTCTGTTCCCGTGCAACCAACTTTGTTTACCATCCCGTCTGATGTTTCTAAACTACTTTCTTGGTAATAAAACACGTTTGTATTAAAAAAATCTTGTTTTTACGACTGTATATTTACGCGCGATGCCTTTGCATCAGCGCTATACTGAGGCGCCCGCCCGACTCGATCGCCTCCAGTGGTGACGGCACGAGACGAGCGCTCCGGCCTTTAGTCTTGTAGCAGCCGTGCCAGCTGTACCACTGGAGCGAAAGAAAAGAAGCCGAGGCGCACGAGTAGAGAGCACGAGACACGAGCTTTGCGATTCGGCGACCGAGCGGACCGCCGGATACAGCGGACGATGTTCTCTACTGTTTCGGTTTTCTTGTAAATATTGTACATAAAATTATGTTGAGTGCCACCTGATCACGCTGTTCGACAGGCTGCGAGAGTATGGCATCGTGATTAACGTTGACAAATGCCAGTGTGGAGTACCGGAGCTAACATTCCTTGGTCACCACATTGACTCTCAAGGTATCCGGCCACTTCCAGACAAGATCAAAGTGATCGCTGATTGTCCAGAGCCTACAACAAAGCGTGCCCTCCGGCGATTCCTGGGGTTGATAAATTTTTACAGGCGTTTCCTTCCCCACTGCGCCAACCTTCTACAGCCGTTAGAGGCACTGCTTTCTACCTCCAAAGGCGAGAAGTCAAAATTACCATGGTCCCCGGAGGCAAGGCTTGCGTTTGAGGACGTGAAGAAAGAGCTCACCAGTGCCACACTCGTCGTGCACCCGTCTCCAGATGCCCCAACGTGCCTCATGGTCGACGCCTGGGACATCGCTGTCGGAGGAGTGTTGCAACAGAAGATCAGTGATGTATGGTCTCCCATATCGTTCTTCTCACGTAAACTTCAAGATTCCGAGAGGAAGTACAGCACCTTCGGAAGAGAGCTGCTTGCGGCTTACTTAGCCGTCAAACACTTCCGGCACTTCCTCGAAGAACGTACCTTCTTCATCGCCACAGACCACAAACCACTGGTCTATGCCATGCAATCATCACACCAGAACCATTCGCCACGTGAACTGCGACATCTTTCATTCATAGCGGAATTTATTTCCGACGTCCGCCACGTGAAAGGAAAAGAAAACACCGTCGCAGACACATTATCACGCCTAGAGCTGAATGCTTTCACCACAGAAAAAGAACAGTTCACCTACACTGAACTGGCAGCGGCTCAAGCGCAGGACGAAGAACTTGAATCCCTCAGGAAGACCGGCACGTCCCTCGTCCCTGAAGAAGTTACCCTCTCCGATCATGGCATCAGCTTAGTATGCGATACATCGACAGGAAAACCCCGACCCTATGTTCCACGACAACTGCGTCATGCGGTGTGCACATCACTTCACTCCCTCTGCCACCCAGGCATACGCGCGACACAAGAGCTTGTAACGAACCGTTTCGTGTGGCCTAAAATCAACGCCGACATTCGGGACTTCGTTCGCTCTTGTATAGCCTGCCAGAAGTCGAAGGTGCAACGCCACACGCACACACCACTCGGAAAGTTTCCCCTGCCATCCTCACGCTTTGAGAACGTCCACCTAGACATCGTTGGCCCACTTCCAACTTCACGGAATTTCACGTACTTGTTGACCTGTGTGGACAGATTTTCTCGCTGGCCAGAGGTGATGCCTCTAGAAAACATCACCGCGGAAACAGTGGCGCGAGCTTTGGTTTTCACCTGGGTCAGCCAGTTCGGCGTGCCTGCCACGGTTACCACCGATCGCGGCCGCCAGTTCGAGTCCGCACTATTCCAAGGGCTAACATCTCTTTTAGGCTCAGTACGGACGCGCACAACAGCATACCACCCTGCTGAAAATGGCCTCGTCGAGCGACTCCACAGAGAGCTGAAGTCTGCGCTCCGAGCACAGCCACTCCCCGACGCGTGGGTCGACAACCTACCGCTTCTGTTGCTCGGACTACGTTCAACTGTAAAACCAGATTTGGGTTGTACCGTGGCAGAACTCGTGTACGGTTCTCCCCTTCGTCTACCTGCTGACATGATCGAACCATCAACGGCACAAGGGGTAATGGATCCGTCATCGTATGTCCAACGACTCCGAGAAGCAATGAGCTCCTTACGCCCAGTACAAACACGAAAACCTAGTGCTCGGCAAGTCTTCATTCACCCTGCTCTCGCTCAGTCTTCACATGTATTTTTCCGTCGAGATGCGGTCCGAAAGCCCCTCAGACCTCTCTATGATGGTCCATATCTCGTCGTAGCCAGAACACCAACGTTTTACACAGTACTCATACAGGGACGTCAAGAAACAGTTTCCCTCGATCGCCTAAAACCCGCTTTCACCGCCTCCCTTGACAGTGCTACCACTCCGGCCTCCCAGAACAATTTCCCCACCCACTCTACATTTCCGACGCAAGTGGCCAAGGCCACTTGTCTAAGGGGGGGCATCTGTAGCAGCCGTGCCAGCTGTACCACTGGAGCGAAAGAAAAGAAGCCGAGGCGCACGAGTAGAGAGCACGAGACACGAGCTTTGCGATTCGGCGACCGAGCGGACCGGCGGATACAGCGGACGATGTTCTCTACTGTTTCGGTTTTCTTGTAAATATCGTACATAAAATTATGTTGAGTGCCACCTGACTGGTACCCACAGTCTAAATGGTGTAGTGGCAAGACCCGACTTTCCTCTCCTCATACCAAGAGGGTAGAGCAGAAAGGTTTTTTCATAGCGGCGATGACAGCCAACGAGGTCAAAATCTCTGCGAAGTGTCGCCTGTAAAGCTAAAAGTAAAAGAAACCCTTACCTAGAGGTAATGGTTTCGAAGGAGAATCATGACCGGAACAAACGTCACACCTGCCAGGAAAGCAGCCCTTAGGATAAAGAATGAAGCAAAGGAGGACATCGATGGTGTGTGCAATGCATGCATCGCTGCGTCGTTTTTGACGACAGCACATCTACAGGGTGTCACAAAAGAAAATTTACACGGTCTTTTTTACCGCAAAAATAAACTAGGCATCGCCGAACACTCATTCTCCGCCCAAAGATAGAGCTAGAGGTCAAACCAGATGCCAAAGTTTCAGCCCGATCCGATAACTTAATCAAAAGTTATAAGTGATTTTCTGAAAATTTCAATGGGAAAATGGAGCGCATTTTTGCCCGTTTTCGGTTTCTGGTGCCATCGAGCCCCGTGTGTTCAAAAACTCCGTCGGCAGCCATTTTCCCATTGAAATTTTCAGAAAATCAGTTATAACTTTTGATTAAGTTATCGGATCGGGCTGAAACTTTGGCATCTGGTTGTGACCTCTAGCGCTACCTTTGGGCGGAGAATGAGCGTTCGGCGATGCCTAGTTTATTTTTTCGGTAAAAAAGACCGTGAAAATTTTCTTTTGTGACACCCTGTACTCTAGAACTGCAAGAACCTAGAAGACTTCAAGCAAAATTCGCAGGACTCGCTATTGAGCGAGATGGCACCGAGAAAACAGGAAATGTGGACCCATTCCAAGGGAAAGATTCGACACATGAACCAAATGATGGATTCCCTCATGCGTTATATCAGGGAATCTAGGGGAAGTCAATGTTTTATATAAAAAAATTATAATTATAACGAACTCCCCTGCCCACCCCGTACACCCCGCCACTCCAAACCCTCCCGCCTCAGGAGGAAAAAGTCAAAAACAGACGAAGCACTTCTTTAATGGATATACTTATTTCCAATTAAGCAACCAATCTTTTCTTCACAGCGGCTTACCACGTGGGTTCGCATTATGCACATATAAATGTTAAACGCCATAAAATAAAATATCGTCATTCTTATATTTTGTCTATTATTATCTTCACCTAAAGTCCAAATACATGAGCCCTGCGCACCAGTCCGCCCAAGTAGCGGAACAAATACACGCTGCTAACAGCGCTCAGATATGTAAATTAATTGTAAACAACTGTATTTTCTTAGGTAGGGCGTCGTTCTCCGGACACAATGCAAACAATTCGCGAACAAGGGGTACCACGGGAGACTCCTCGTGTCACCACCTAGCTTATTCTGTTTTGCCGGCGGCTAAACTATTGGCCTAGGCCATTATGTGTCGCGGAACTTCAGTTTCGATTGAACACGAGTTTTTTCCGGTGGAGTCACGTCTTGTATGAGATTGACGGGATACACGATTGTAAATACATGGACTGTATTTTTGTTTTAGGGTGAGCCGTCCTTATTCGGGGCCCTAGCTTAAGCAATAAAGATTGGTGCCTGTCAGTACCCTGCCTAAGCAAAGTACAGAAACCACTCAATGACGTGTTCGCGCTAACAACATCGCTCAGTCTTCGAAGAAAATTAGATTTGACGAGCTAACTGGTAAACAGGCAGATACGACGAAGGAACACACACAAACGTTCGCGCAGATGACATGAAACACTTACTGTGTAGAAAGCTTTTGCACAAAATGTGTTTCTCTCTGGTTTGCAACAAAAGAAATCAGGCGCAACAATAACGGGCTGACTACCACTCGGTCGGCCCTTTAATGATCGTCGTGTCGTTAAAACGAGGCAGTCCGTGAACGGGGGACTGTAGTGCGAGCCTGGTAGATTACATTTATGGCCTGTGCCGTTTTGATGACTCCAGCGGATAGGGCAGTGATTCATAGTCCTTGTGTTCTGCAAACAGGACACTATTCCAGTCCGTTGATTCCGCTTATTCTATATTGCCTTTACGGCAATTCCGCCGAAAAGCGACGTGATTCGAAAGAATCGTTTTAAAAACAAACAGAAATATATATCGACAGTTGTCAATTTCTGCCAATTTTCCAAGAACGATAACTGAGCGGGGAAACAGCGCTTGTGAAACATTCGTGTTTTTTTTTTTTAATCTTCAAGTTTGGAAGATTGCATGCATATCAAATATGAGAAAAATTACAAATAAAAGAAATCGTGTCACAGCTTATATGTCGAGCAGCATTTGCGAACATATCTTCATTTTCCGACTGTTCGCCGAGTTATGAACCCATGTAGCTCTGTTTAGAAAAACAAAATAAAAAAAACAAAAACAGAATAGCCCCTGCACATGGTTCATAAAGACATGATGTCAGTGAATCGACACCATGGTTCAATGTCACGGGGTGTAATGTTTCATACAACATGGCACGGGTGCGTATACATTGATTTAAAATTTTATGTGGTTTATGACATCCACGCAGACCTGATAACTTGAATAACGTTTCTTTAACCATTATTGTAAGCAACGTTGGCACGACAATCTCCATGCTAATACAAAAAATAAAAACATGTAATCTTTTATTGAAAGAGAGAATGGGCGTTCTTAAAAGGAAAGTGCTTAACGAACCTGAGTTTCACGGGCGGTCGAGGTTTCCTAACTAGCTCGCACCCTGCAACACCGTCGCGACTCGTTACCGAAGATCGACTTATTTCTCCACTCATCCTTCGCACCATCTCGGCAACCCCCCTGTACTGAGTTTTCTTTGAGAGCTGCTTTATGGGGGGAGGGGGGGGGGGGGGGGGGGGTCCTTTGCCACGTATTTGATAAGTCATCTGAGCAGTTTTAGTAACAATCAGCTTTGTGGCGACTGGTATATGGTCGATCAGTGTCGTCGCAGATGGTTTTATGTCCTGTTCTAATTGTGCACGCTTCTTTTTTTGTTTTACACGCAAGAATTTTGCGAGACTAAAGCAGCATGATATGGGGTGTAGCTTACGAGACTGCTTTCAATTGTCTAAGAGTTCGCAATAGCGTATTAAGATAAAGGAGTTACAAAACAGCACCTATTAGCCGAGGGGAACGTTATGAACGTGCAACGAACAAATTGAAAATCACGCTACCTTCAGCAACTATCTCAAAACAGGCAGTCCCCTTAGAATATTGGACACACTACGGCGCAAAAGAGGTCAGTTGCTTCTGTTTATCAAGCATTTTTTTTATGTGCTCCTAACCGTTTCTTTAGATCGCCTCATCGAGAAGTTAAGCGATCTAAACCAGCGAGGTCACAGCAGATATTCTCACTATATGAAAATAGCCAAGATCGACAACTCTTCTTATTTATGATTGCAGCATCACAGCCTCTAGGAGTAGTCTGAGCAGAAGATGAGGCGGTGCGCTTTCGTTCAGTACATTTTTCGTGTTGTTTTACTGTTTAGATTTCTAAAGGGTATTTTAATTGATATTTGTACTACATAAAGTAATATCCACTCAGAATGCGCTGTAACAAACGCTACATTTACCTTAATATCGTAAATGGCGAACACGCGATACCCTAAACACGAAACGAAGCCTCAAGTGTCTTCTTTCCGGCAAATCACACGAGAATCCCTTCACTTGTAGTCTCATAAAGTAAACTCAGCGAGAAACGATGTCGAAAAATGTTTTCGAACTAAAGTTAAGTGGCACACGAACAGTGATATTCGCGTCTCCAGCTCGTTGCTTGCCCTTTCGCGGCGGAAATGGGAAGCGCTCTAGGAGGGTCCCCCGATTCTTCTGCTCAGCGGGCAAGGCGGAACTGCCCGCAATCATGGCTCGCGAAATGTCATTTACACATGGAAACAACACTCTTCACTGTCCCAAAGTAGTGCTGCAGCCGGTATTGGATGGTATTTGATTAGAGAGTTTTAGTACTGTGTTTCAAAGCCAACGAAAGCGGTGTGCGTTTGCGTTAGAGTTGCTTGCTCCATGCTGCTCATGCGCGTCGTCGCATTGCACCGGTCCAAAACCGCAAATGTGGCCTCCGCACGCAGGCAGTGTGGAACTCGCAATGCTAACGCAAACACACAGCGCTTGCGTTGGCTGGTAACCACAATACTAAAACTCACTGCTATTTCACCGGTATCCAACGCACACGAAACATGCTGCAGTGAGCAGACGTGTCAGCGGGTAAACGTTCTTCCGAACGGGAAAGTCTAAGATTGGCATAATGACGGCGCGTAAAACGTAAAGAAACTAAATGTTCTGGAAAATGAACTAAAAAAAACGGAATTTGTTTTTTTATTTGCGGTGAGTCGCGACTTTTATAGCACCGTATGCTTTCCCCGCGGTTATGGGAATTTTACACGAATATCTCAGATTAGCTAGAATGTTTTAGTTGATTTTAGACTATTTTTTTTCAATAACTTGTTAATTAAAATGCTGCTATTTACGCCAGTGATCACAATTTCCACACCTTTGATTGCCATACTTGTTCGCGCGTTTGAAATTAGATCACAGGCAACAAATTAGATTAGAGCCTGAAAAACTAGGTTTTAAAATATCTTAATTGTAATATTATTATTATTACAAATTGCAGCAACGTAGGCAGGTCTTATTTTTTAACATCTAAAAAAATCTGACAACGTTATGAAGAAAAAGATGAAAGCCGTTTACAACTCCCTGTAACGCCGAATAGAGCGCAGATCTTCAGTAGGAGGGGAGGGTACGGAGAGGGGGCTATGCCCCTCCTCCTCGCCCCCTCATTTAGGAGAAAATTTTCCGTGAAATTTAGTGGGGAAAATTTCCCGCTGAATATGGCGTGGAAACTTTTCCGCTAAATTTAGCGGGGAATTTTTTCCGCTAACTTTGGCGGATAAACTTTCCCGCTAAATTTAGCGGGGATATTTTTTCCGCTAGATTTAGCGGAAAAATTTTTAGGATAAATTTAGCGGGGAATTTTTTCCGCTAAATTTGGCGGGGAAACTTTTCCGCTAAATTTGGCGGGGAAACTTTTCCTCTAAATTTAGCGGGTGAGTTTTCCGCTAAATTTAGCGGGGAATTTCTTCCGCCAGATTTAGCGGGCAATTTCGTCCGCTGAATTTAGCGGAGAAAATTTTCCGCTGAATTTAGCGGGCAACTTTTTCCGCTAAATTTAGCGGGGTATTTTTTTTTTGCTAAATTTAGCGGGGAAATTTTTCCGCCAAATTTGGCGGGGGCAATTTTCCACTAAATTTAGCGGGGAAAAGTTTCTGCTAGATTTAGCGGGGAGTATTTTTCGCTAGATTAGCGGGGAAAGTTTTCCGCTAAACTTGGAGGGGAAACTTTTCCGCAATATTTGGCGGGGAAATGTTCCTCTAAATTTAGCGGGAAATTTTTTCCGCTAAATTCAGCGGGGAGTTTCTTCCGCTAAATTTATCGGGCAATTTTTTCTGCTGAGTTTAGCGGAGCACATTTTCCGTTAAATTTAGCGGGGAACTTTTTCCGCTAAATTTAGCGGGGAATTTTTTCGCTAAACTTAGCGGGAGAATTTGTTCGCTAAATTTGGCGGGGGGAATTTTCAAATAAATTAAGCGGGGAAAAGTTTCCGCTAAATTTAGCGGGAAAAATTTTCCGCTTGATATAGCTGGAACTTTTTCCGCTATTAGCGGGGAAATTTACCCATCATGCACCGCGCACTTACGCCGACGCCGCTCAAGCCGGAAACGGGCGCCTAAGCGCTGCGCTCTAAAAGTCAAACACTGGACTTATATAAAGACTTATAAGTCACGCGTTGCTTTAATAAACACACGCACTTCTGCTCTCTGACACGAATTCCGTCTTTGTTTTTTTGTAGTGAGAAAAGCGTTTCTTAATTTATACGTTTTGTGAACATATTCTAAACCTATTACCCGTGACAATATTCTGTAACATTTTAGAGCGCAGCTCTTAGGCGCCCGTTTCCGGCTTGAGCGGCGTCGGCGTTGCCGTCGGCGTAACCGCGCGGTGCACTATGGGACGCGTGACGTCACTGATGACGTCATCGGCATCGGCGTCGTCACTGATGACATCATCAGTGTTGTACCTGATGACGTCATCGGCATCCGCATCCTCATCGTCATCACAGCACTGATGACGTCATCGGCATCCACATCGTCATCGTCACTGATGACGTCATCAATGACGTCACTGATGACGTCATCAATGACGTCACTAATGACGTCATCAGCATTGTCATCGTTACGTGACCCCCCTAGGTCACGTGACCCCAAAGGTCACGTGACCTCCCCTCCCCGAGGTCACGGGACCCCCCCTCCTAAGGTCACTTGACCCAGCCCCCCCTAGTACCCTTCCCTCCTCCTCCTCAAGAGCTGCGCTCTAATTCGGCGTTAAAAGGGAGTTGTAAACGGCTTTCACTTTTTTATTGATTCTGTTATTCTTGTTTATTAACCCATTAAAAGGCCCGCAGTAATTATTTCACTTGATAATTATCTGAGCGAGAGAAGGCAGCAAGAGCACAAATGTCTGCGCCGATTTGCTCAACAAATAGAATATTTTATGTTACCTCTAAGGTGTATGAAAGACCCTGTCTTTAAAGGGACACCGAACTCTCAAAAACATTTTGAAGTGTCTGATCGGACACGTATTCAAAAATAAAGTTTCTGCGAATAACTTCTTTGACTCAATAATTACGCTGTGTGACATGAAACGCTGTGAGTTATGAAATAATCGGAAATGAACACCTATACCGAGAAATTAAATCCAAAACAGAAGCTAGTTTCGTTTTCGCTCCTGAACTAAAACCTGCCGCCTGGTGTAAATATTCCGATAGACACCGTTTCTGTTTTCAGGATAAGGAGGTGACCTAGGCTCATAACAGCCGAGCTTCCACGAAAAGAGGAATAATTTGTGCCATTCCGTGAAGCCAGCACAGTAGACAGGCTCAGCAAGTAGAATACCGGCACGTATCGCCCACCCTCACTATAACCACCATTTTCAAAAACGAGCAGCGCCACCTGTAGTGAATTGGAGTCGCGAATAGGGAACATGAAAGGTCGAAGAAGTGCACAGAAATTGCGCATGGCGTTGTCGTTCCTACTCTCGTACTAGCGCAAATGGGGTTTGCTCTCTTTACCCAATTAGCCCTTGTGCTCATTTTAACAGTAATAAAGTCCGTGATGCGGAAGGAAACATGATGGGAGCGCGTGTAATGTCGTGCTTACGGGAAAGCAAACAAAATATTCTGAATATGAATTCAGCCATCTTGACGTTACTATCAAGTTCATTCCCGTCCAGAGGCAATTTAGTAAGTGCAACGCGACGACAGACCCAGGTTTTTAACGTGCTTTCCTCGGCAGTGATTACACGAACTCATGCTCACGCAATGACCGTCCACATTCAAACCTACTACAGAGGCGATCAAATCGACGAATGATTCATGAGTTCATCGATCAAACGTTCTCCCTACGTGCTCTGCCGTGTCAGATGCAATGCTGTACCGTTTTGGTTAAATCATTCGCCGCGAGCTTCCTCTTTAGGTTTAATCGTTAAGCTTTCTGAGTCATCTGCAGAAAACTAGACGCCCGAAAGTTATAGGGGTTTGTTCTAACCGAGGCGGAAAAAAAGCACGATTATTTGAAAGAACCAAGAAATTGTGTTTTATTTGATTTAATTGATATTAATTTGATTTAGATGAGTCTAGTTACAAAAAATATCATTTTTACGAAATGTGTTTTTTTTTTTTAAATCTGGAAGATTCATTGATGCATCCGTCCGATCCCTGAAAACTATTCGGAATAAAGGTTTACTGTATACATTCAAACCTTTTACGTACAGTTTATATACCGAGTGTATATAGTAAAACGTTGCATTTGTTGTTTTTGTGTTTTTTTGTGTTTACCTTTGCCTGCATAGTACATTACTTTTTTTTTGTACTTTGAATTTGCTTGCAGTAGGACATTATGCAACTGACAAACTAGGTGGAACGAAGAAATAAAACTGGATGCTCTGATTTTCTCGAAATAGTAGTTGATGTTCAATCTGGTACTATAAATCTGCTTAGCTTTGTGATTTTTTGAACTAAATACATAGCAAACGCACACCTAAAGCGTCAAATGATAGACGAAGCGTAAATAAAAAATGAAATGTGGGGTCTATTTCTGCAAAAAAAAAAAAATGAAAGCCGTTTACAACTCCCTGTAACGCCAAATTAGAGCGCAGCTCTTCAGGAGGAGGAGGGGAAGCTACGGAGAGAGGGCTATGCCCCTCCTCCTCTTTTGCTCGCCTCCCATTTAGGGGAAAATATTCCGAAAAATATAGCGGAAAAAATTTCCCGCTAAATTTAGCGGGGAAGTTTTTCCGCTATATTTAGCGAGAATTTTCGCCGCTAAAATTGGCGGAAACAGTTTTCCGCTAAATTTGGCGGAGAAATTTTTTCACTAGATGAAGCAGGGATTTTTTTCCACTAAATTCAGCGGCTAAGTTTTTCCGCTAAATTTAGCGGGGAACATTTTCCGCTAGATTTAGCAGGGAAAAGTTTCCTGGAAGATTTAGCGGCGAAAGTTTTCCGCGAAATTTAGCGGGAAAATTTTTAAGCCAAATTTTGCGGGGAAAATTTTCCGCTAAATTTAGCGGGGAAATTTACCCATCATGCACCGCGCGGTTACGCCGACGTCAACGGCGCCGCCGACGCCGACGCCGCTCAAGCCGGAAACGAGCGCCTAAGAAGGTTTGATATCACAGTAAACCGGTGTGATATGAATCACGAATTAATTTATCTTAATTTTTATTCTCCAAACTGGTTGTAACTGGCAACTTCAGAATGATATCAAGGAAATATACCTATACCCACGATCACCACCTTACCATCGAGTGTCCGATCGATTCTTGACATCAGTCAAGAATCGATCGTCTGCAAACGACCATTTCCTCTATACAATTAGCTCGCTGGGTTATTCTTGGGTGTCCTCTTACTATTCGAGAATTCAACTCACATGCTTCATAGTTTTGCCGTTAGGTTGGAGAATAAAAATCAAGCTGATTTTAGAGTGATAATTTCAGTCAAACCTTTTCCGAAAAAAAAAAAAAACTATTCCCAATAATATTCTTTTATTTACCGTTTGTGTACTATTGGTGCTTTCTGCGTAAATTTGTTTTCCACTGAAATCAAATATACGTGAATCGAAAAGGATTCATATGAGGCTGAACACGATAACAAAGCAGTTGTCTTCTGAGCAAATCGAAACGTTGAGCTTTCGTTCTACCTTTCACTTCGTTTTTTCGTTTGCCACTCACGTAACGTCCTATTTCAAGTAAATAAAAGCGCGAAAGAAAAAAACAAAAACTATAAAAGTAATGTCCCAATGCATGCCAATCAGAGTTCGAGAAACAGGAACACTTGTTCACTAACAAAAGCAAATCAAGCCGCTTTTTTTCTTGTAGGGCAGAGTTTACTCAATAAAGAGTTAATTCAAATTTATTTTATATTAGGAGTAATTATTTCTTTCGCATTGTTTTTTGTAATCGGACGGATTGATATATTTGTAGAAACTTCGGTCTTATTCCCTTCCAGGCATCACACGAATTCCGTATGATCTAGGAAACACGCAGTGTACGTGTACGGACCATTATATGCACAACTCTCCATGGCAGTAGAAGCTACGTGAAGACATTAGGAGACAGACCGAACACCTCGTTACTAGTCCTATATTGAGCTTAAAGGAAAGCTCAAGCGGTTCTGTGTTTGAGTAAAAACGCTTAACTTCTCTTCATTTGGCCTCCAGGATCACGAATATCGAGATTATTTTTTTTTCTTTTAAATTTTGGTGGACGGAGGCTGTAAAAGAATCATTTTCAGAGTACTGCTGAAACCCCTTCTTTCAGAAGCGTTACGTCATAAAAGGAGTTTTCGGAATCTCCGCTTTCGCTCATCTTCAGCACCTGTAAAAGTTATACACGTGCTCTCTTACTATTTAAAAAAAAATGTCAGAAAATAAACATCAAGACTGGTGTCAATGCGGGGATGTATGCTTGGAAAGCTTGCAATTCCACGCGCTGCCAACACGAGCGACACGTGCTTGGCTCCCGAATGAACCTTTTATGACGTAATGACTGGTTGGAGGTTTTTCGTATGTTCTCGCGTTTAGTCACATCAGCAAGGAAAACAAGCGTGATATTCAAATTCGAGGGGATAAAAAATACTCTGAAATTTACCTCTATTAACAACAACCCAGATAGGAACTTGGAGATTTCAGTGTCTGACCCGCCGGAACTTGGGTCGAAATATATGGACCCACCCTCAAAACCAATAAAGAGACCTACGCTTAGGAACATATGCGTAAATACAGAGCCGAAAATCATTTCGCAACCGCAGATCTAAAAAAAAAAAAGAGAGAAAAAAATCCTTACAAAAAAAAAAGCAAAAAAAAACTTGGAAATTTAGACGGCGCCGGAGCTCCCCGTTTGAAGCTTCACTGGACCAGTGAGGTGTTTGAGGGTTCCCGTTTTTACTCGGTCGCTTTCCCTGGCAAGCCGCGTTCGTCGCAGCAACCTCCACCAAGTTAAACTTCGCATCGTCAGCTCAGACTCTAGGAACAGTTCTTCATATAGTATTATTTGTTTCTTCATTTTTGTATCGCGCAGCTTTTCTTTAGTGTATAGATGGGAGGAATTTTCCCAAAAGTACGCACGCACGCTCGCACACAAACAAAGTCGCAAGCACTCATGTACGCGCATAGACCTACCGGGAGATCGAACACCCGCTGCCTTTCCAGCCCGCCCTGGTCTCCCGATTCTAGAGCCCCCGTAAATCTGCACATTTAGATGTTAGCGCCGCATTTAAATATGCGCATAGTGAAAGGCAGCGAACGCGAAAAGCAGTTTCTTTCCACGCCTCACCCGCGACGAGCGCCGGCACCACGCAGGGAGGGCAGGGCCGCGGTTGGGCGGAAGGAAGCCATGGCTTGGCATGCCAAGGACCTTCTTAGGGCCTGGCCATGGTCGCCCCCGCTTACGAATGAAACCATAGGAACCGTGTCGATGCACGCCTCCTCCGAGTTCCAATCCTGTATGGGAGGGGGTTCGGGGCAGGGACGGTTATAGCGCATTGCGAGCACGTTCGAATCTGCCTCGAAAGCATCACTTAGTCGCCGGGGCCCAGACGGCACGCACAATGTGGTTTGCGACTCGTAACCGCTGTCGTCACGTCTGCGGTAATGGGACACCGCCGGCGCGGCGCCGGCAGAACGCAGCCCGAGATATTTTATACGCGGTCACTGGTGGGGTTCACACCGGTATTTACATTGTTCGCGTTGTCTTTTGCGGTCGTGAGGACGTTAGCGGCGTCGCAGCCCGTGGCCATCACGTCTAGCGGGAGGACCGCGTGCACGTTCAGGTTTCGTATTTGTAGTTGTACCCGTCTTTAGCGCCTTCGCTGCTGGGAGCGGCACTTGTAGCTTTCCAGCGAACGGGGTTGACGAGCGAGTTTGTTGGTGGAGACACAAAACTGCCGCGTCGTGGTGATTGTTGGGGACTCCGTGCTCCGAATGAAATGTTACATTTACCCTCAGCTGCGGTTGGTTGTGGGAAGACGTCCGTGACTGCCGACGCCGGAGCGGAGAGGGATCCGTGTATGTCCCGTTTCGGCCAAAGCAGAATGTTGAACATGAACGAACGAGTGGTGCGGCAGCAAACGCTGAATACGCAGTACCGCTCCTGTAGCACCGAATAATCTTGGCATTAGCTCCGAACATGTCTTGTTATCTGCTTGTTAAACACTTAGCCTAGCCATCAGTTCCGGCATTACTGTTTGGCTTTTCGTGCCAATTAAAAAAAAAAAAAAAACATCGTAGTAGTGACAACAAATTTACGCAGTCCAATTGTTTAGAGTCCGTAAAAAGATAAAGCTGGACACTGGAAATTCCCTGTTCTGTCCTATTGCACTCTTTTTAAGGGTAACGAATCAACCCATCTTGTATTTGTAGGTTGAATTTAGTTTCTATTTAGTTTATTCGTTTTAGGTTTCGAGAGCTGCATGTACCCGGGTTAACTTCCGCTCCCTTCAATAAATATATTTTTTACCATGGACTTTACCATCCTCGCACGTGCACGTTCGAATAACCGGAAACGGCATATGCGCACGCGGCGAAACTGAAAGCTGAGTCGGCCAACTTATGGGGCGTCAATTCTCTTGGACGAAGCACCTTTAAAGATGCAGTGTGGAAGGCAGCAGCGGCTGTCGTGCCTCCGACAAGTGCTCGCCTCGGTCGCTGTCGATGACACGTGCCTAAGTGACACTTCCGAGAAGCCGGGAAGGCTTTTTGGAAACCGCCCGCAGTAACTGTCGAGGCGCGGCGGAAACGCCGTCTCCCATCTCACTGCAGCCGCGTCTTTCTCCTATCGACCAGAGTGCAAGCACAGAGTTCCGAGATCCACCTAACCTCTAGGCTGCAGTTACGCGTATGGAGCGATTCCCGTCCTACTACATGTGCTCTTTTTGGCGTAGAACCGAACCATATTCCGAGTTGTGGAAGGCAGCAGGTTGGGAACGATTGGGTTACAGCATAAGGTTACCTTACTTAAATGGCCCCGGAAAATAAAGTAAAGTGAAACCGTGATGTATACGAAGTGCGTCACCGCGCCGGTGTGAGCTATGCAAGTTGGAGAAGTAGGCTTCGCCTTCGCCTCGGTTTTGATTGCAGTGTTTTGTTTTGTTTTTTATTTATTCATTGTGTCTAGTGATGAAATGTGGTTTATCTGTTTGAATTAGTAGACTCAGAAATACTGCCCATTTTTTGAGAAAGAAAATACGGATTTGCACAACCTTTCACATCTTGAAATGCACAGTGCACAGCGCAAATCAACTTCTGTTTATTTATAAAAAAATTCTTATGCAATATACTGCAAGGCATCGCGCGGCAAAGCTGTGTGGATAGACATTACCACACAAAACACGTTTGTGCGTGACTCTGACAAGATTACAAATGACCACTTAAAGTGGGCTGCAATTGACAAAAGCAGCTATAGCGCTCTTGAAATATATGACTTAGGAGATTTGAGTTTAGCCGATGTGCTTTAGAACATTTGCTTTAGGAGCTTTGCTTTTAGTAGAATGGTTGCAGAAGATGGGCTTTAGGAGATTCGTGGAACGCGCTTTCGCGCCGCTGCTTGACCCTGATAGTCGGGATCTCGCTCCTTTGATTTTTTTCGTGCCGCGGCGGCCTTCCGTATACTCTGAGCGGTGCGACGCGCTTGACATTCTTGCTTCTCGGACGGGGAGCAAATCTTGCGTGGTCTAAATATCTCGGATGGGGAGCAAATCTTGCGTGGTCTAAATATCTAAGCGTGTCTGGGAAGAAGGGGCAGAGGGAATTCGGCGAAAGCCGCCGGGGCCGCACCGGAGAACCTTCCAAAACTCTGAAGCCGCGGCGGTGCGCGAGGGGCCACGGTGCGTACTCCGCGATCACGTGGATCTTTTTAATGCGAAAGCTTTAACTGTTTTGTGAAGCGCAGCAGGTGTCTGCAATCTCGAAGAACGGCACCTTGTCCCATTGGCTGAGTGTAATGGCACCTAAATGACCATTGGCTGAGCAAAACGGCACCTAAATGTAAGTCATCAAGCACGCGCGTTCAGAAATAAAACACAAAGAAAAGCACAGCACTGCAGGTGCTTCATCACGGGAGCCGGCAGGACGCTCAAGGTCAAAGCGGACGTGCCTCTGAAATAAAACAGAAAGAAAAGCATAGCAACGCGGATGCATCGTCACGGATGGCGTGGAGCCGACGGGCTTCGCCGCGCCTGCGCAGTGGGGGAGCGTGATGTCACCGCCGGAGCGCCCTGTGCGATAGAAAGATGTGGCACGCTGCTTGCAGGAATGCGCTGCGTGTAGGGATGCCCTTTCGCATTCCTACACGTAAACAGTCTTAAGTGTTTCTTTTTTTTTCTTTTGCTTATGAAGGTTGTTGAATTTTGTCGTAAGGAACAGAAAAGCAGGGGACACAGGAGCGATGGAAACGGGCGCTGCGCGACAGTTTCCATAGCAACTTGCGCGGATGCTGTGCGGTGAGATTTTTCCACTAAATTTAGCGGAAAAATTCTACGCATTCAGTTTCCCAACAAATTTAGCGAAAAATGTTCCTGCCAAATTTAGCGGGAAAAGTTTACCCTCGTGACGTCGCACTTGATGTCACGTGTGACGTCTAAAGCCCCTCTATCCTGAGAAAAGTGGCGCTATTCTCTGAAAAAAACACCGCGCACACTATTGGCCAGTCGTCACGCTACTTTCGGTTTTGGACTTCCGGTCGCCATTACTTTGCCAAGCTGTCGCTACGCCGCAGCTAATGGGCTGTCGCGCCCGTGGAGATGTCGGCCGGAGAGCCATTCACTGTTCCCTCTGGAACAAAAAATGAACATAGGAATAAGATCTTGCTTTGCTGAATCAGTCGAAAGGAAGCCGCAAAGTTATGCGATGTAAGTGCTCTGTATAAAGCTCACCACCGTGCAAGAAGAGAGCAGTTTAGAGCCAGTTATGCACTCCATTCCACCGTAAGCGCGAGCGATTTAAGTGAAATCAAAACACTACCGACTTAACATGCACGGACGCCCGTGCCTTGGAAGAAGCGTCGTTCGAAACGGCTTGCTTCTGCTCGTGCTCAGAGTATTGGCGTCGCTCCCACTTACGGGCGCGTGCGGAGGTGCGGGCCTGCTCCTGCTCGTGCTTGGAGCATCGGCGCCGCTCCGACTTACGAGTGCATGCGGAGGTGCTTAGTACGCTCGCTCGTCAAGTATGGCGTACGTACTCATGTACCATGCTTTTTTTCGCACAAAGTCCATAAGCCTGCAACGCTCTCGTGGCTGCGGACTCGAGCACGTGGTTGTATTTATACCCCGTTTTAACATAAGCGCGAGCGCAGAAAGTGCGACAAGCACGAGTAGGCTTTCTCTCCACACATAAAAAAAAAAAGGAGTGAATCATCTAAAATCGTGGAGAATGAAATTGCAATTTGGCGCTTTGATATGACGATTAAAAACGATTTGCGATTCCTGTGAAGCTGAAGGAGCGAAAGGTACCAACTAGTACCCACGAGACACTGACCGATAATGCAACTCGGTAGGAACGATTGGGACGATTATCCAAAGCCAGACTTGTGCTCGTTACTTGAAAAATGTAATGATTACAATTACAATAAACCACCAAGCCTCAAATGTAATGGATTACCGCTACAAATTATTTTCGCTGAAAATTAACGAATTACTTTACTCATTACGGTACAAATTACTTTCGCTGAAAAGTAACGAATTACTTACTCGTTACGGTACAAATTACTTTCACGTTCCTTTTTGCGTACACTTGTCCAGAAAACAGTAGAAGCAATTTTGATATTTTTCAAAATGTCCTGCAACACTATTTTTCATTTGTCATACGCCCGTATCATGGTAGTGCTTGTAAAAATAAAATATTGTATTTAAGAGAGAGAGTGTAGGTGCACTCCGTTCACCTGTAAGCTGACAAGGCAACGAAAGCTGCAACTACACCCGCCATCCCGCTAGCTCACGGCCTCCTGAAATGAAACCTGGAATTGTGCATACAAAGCTAGAGGTTTGCATGCTAAATAGCAGCGTCTACCTCCTCTACGAGATTTGGAGCTAAAAAAGCGATCTAGTAAAGCTCTCTGTTGACTCGAGCGTTTCGCGTATTTTTCCTAATAAACGAAAAACTTGGTTCTAACGTTACATTGTATAGCCCAGTGCCGAATGCAGGTGTTCCAGCTTACCTTGATGTGTTTCCGTAGATTAGAGTTTGTTGTTCTTGCTGATGACAACGTGTGTTTGTTGTCAAGCAAATTATCCACTGAAACTCTAGTTTTCCGTTCTCGTTAATGCCCTAAATTTTTAACATAACCTTAAGAGATGGCCACGGAGACAACGGACACTCCATGACCGAAAACTCGACTAGTCAGAGTAAAAGTGGCGGTTACGGGTTATCGATCGTTCATCGGTTCTCACTTTCATACTAATATTCGTGGAGGCCAGGGGAGGGGAGGGCATAGAGAGCGAGAGAAGCGGTGGAAATCGGTCTCACAAAACAATAGAGGATTATAGCACTTTTACGCGTTCTCTCTCTCTCTGTCAGCACTCCTTAGATGGCCTCCCCCCCCCCCCCCCCCCCCCGCTTTTATGGTGACAGTTGACTGTAAAGTGAAGAGTGGACTTGACCACCATGCCCAGACAAATAAACAAAAAAGGTTTCACCCGTGCCATCGAAGACGATGCTCTTAGCTCGCGCAGGACGCTTTTCAGCCGTTTCTCATCAGCGTGCTAGAATAAAATAGCGTACATCAAAGACAAATAGAATTCAACCCCCTCGCGCGAGGCTACATCGTCTGTTACGCGAGTTGTGAAGCCGCGAATCGAGGGGGTACGGAACCGCGTGTGACGTCTGCGCAGGTGGCGCGAGACGTCGAAGAAGTTGGAAAGGGTGAAACGGTGCAAAAGACAAAAACAAATAAACATGAAGAGCTTTCACCTGCCCGGGAGAAGAAAAACATCACGGAAGGCGAAGAAGAGCCTACTCGGCGTTCTTACTTGATCTTTGTTTTTCGTAAATTTTTACATGCCTTGCCCGTTTTTCTATTGGTACTAGTGACCGGTCATACAAGAAAATCGTGCTTTCTTTTCGCCTATTCTCCCCTTCCTGATTTTTTCTATTTTTTAACTCGCTCTCTTTATGCAGTTGAATGTTCTGCTCGTATTGCTGCAGTTTCTGTAATGTGCTCATATTTAAAAAAAAAGTAGCCAGTAATTAAAGTAAGCCGTTATCAATATTTTGTAACAAATTACATTACTAATTACTTCCAAAAAAAGTAACGTGGCAATTACAAAATGACTTGAAAAAGATCGAGGTACACGTAAGCACTTCTTATGAGTGGTGAATGCGGAAGCATCTACATGAATCTTGCTCTAGGCGTGTTGGCGCGCTGACTGGCGCTCACGGACACACAGCGCCATGAGGTGGCCGGCCACCCCATGGCGCTGCGTGTCCGGCGATTGGAAGCCAGGTCGACGCGCGCTAACCAATGGGATCGCAGCGGTGTAAAAGGTGCCGTTGGCTGTGGACGCGCGCTAGCCAATGGGATCGAAGCAGTGTAAAAGGGCCGTTTGGTGTACTTTCAAAGCTGATGACATTGGCTTGCTCCATGAGACAGTTAATGATTTTGCATTAAAAGTAACGGATTACAAGTAATTCATTGCTTGTAACGGATTACTTCCCAAGTCTGTCCAAAGCACTTTTGGGATCCACGGTTGGACGAGCAGATCGAGTGCGGCTTCAGGGTGGTCGGATGCGAATATGGGCTCTAAGTGAGGTCATACCACATTTATATGACGAGAAAAGTCAACACGACCGGCATCGCGCCGCTCGAGCTGACCGAGACGTCGAGACGCTTGGGAACATCTAAAGGGCGCCTTCGTCGCAAA
>JABSTQ010004033.1:0-59064 GCA_013358835.2 Ixodes persulcatus
GCAAAGCAATCGTCTTTCATTTGGTATTATGTATGTATTGGTTTATACTGCTCATGCGCATTTGTTGCGTTGCGAATATGATGGCGCGGACCCTCACTTGCTCCACTGGTTCATGTTTCATGAAGAATCTATTAAAGATAACACGGTTCCAATAGAGCAGTTTTGTTAAGATGATGTTGGAGCAGAATGTGACGGTATACTTTTTTGGTATTTGCACTACTTCGTGTTGTTCATCTCTCAAAATATTGCCCTAAAATTGTAATATTTCAGCACAAATATGTTTTTAATGACATGCGCTAGGGCAATGAAATTAGCTACAGGCGCAGTGCTTATAATTTGTACTATGCAGAACAAAAACTAATGTTGTGTAAATATTTTTTTGTATAGATATTTTATGTCAAACGTAGCACTTTTTTTGTGCTTCGAGTCACGGTGCTTCAAATGCCGCTGAGCAAATCATTAAACTATGGTAAAATCTTTTATAAAATTTAGAACTACAATGGTTGCCCAAGAAGTGGACGATGGCTTTTTTTAATTGTCAAAGTCATAACGCTCCAGGAGCCCTTCAAACTTACCTGTTTTTGTCGCATATCTTTTATGGATACCAAACAAATTTATTGGCATCTAATACCATTTATTGTATGGAATAGATATACATTGTGATGTATTAGATTTTCACAATGATCTTGCTTTGGTTTTATGATAGTTGTAGAGCTTAGTTAATTTTAAAAACAATTAAAACTGTTTGGGTGTTTTGTTGCGCTACCTGGTGGATGGCAGACAAAACTGCTGATTTCTAATTTTCAAGAAATTTTCGAGGGCGGCGTTGGCGTCTGTATCATCATCAATGTCCGTGTCTTTTTACCTTCACATTTAAAAAAAAATATGTTGGTAGATTTACTATCGACAAATGAATGATTGAAGTACTGGGTCAGGTTAATAAATCTAAGATGAATAATTACACAAGCGTAGTGTTATATATTGTGTTCATTATTCGATATGATTGAAATCGATAAACAATAAAGACGAAAAGGAAAAGAATACACCCGAGTTGCCTTCATGCCTAGAGTCACTAAATGAACTGCGCTTAGAGTATCGGCATTCCGTTCCCCAACATTGTTGTGGGCGCCGCCATTTTGGGTCTTGTGCAGTGCAAACGCAACTGCCGATCGTTATGATTCAAAAGTGCGACTTCCTCAGCATTAGATACGGTGTCAGGAAGATGATGCAATATTGCTTTGCTCTGTCGCGGACTGTTTAAACAATTGTGGAGGACAGAAAAGCGTTTTCTGTGATGTTAGATAAAGCTTCAGATAACTGGCAACCATGATTTTAAGTCACAATATGCCCAAGTGTCGTTACTCTGAAGCGTAGCATATTTAATCACACTATTCATGCCCTTGTTCAAGGAGTTTGTAATACCTGAAGGGGCCATGACGTAAGCCCCATGGGTTCCACAAGCCGCTACCTCTTGACGCCTGCCTCTTCCTCATCGTTCCCGCTAGTAGCACTAAATTAGCTGCGCTTCAGAGTAACGACACTTGACCAAATTGTGGCTTAAAATCATGGTTGCCAGTCATCTGAAGCTTTATCTGAAATCACAAGAAACGTTTTTTCGTCCTCCACAAATGTTTAAACAGTTCGCGACAGAGCAAAGCAATATTATATGAGCCTCCTAACACCGTATCTAATGCAGGGGAAGTCGTACTTTTGAATCATGACGATAGGCAGTTGCGTCTGCTCTGCACAAGCACCAAAATGGCGGCGCCCACAACAATGTATTGGAACAGAGTGACGATACTCTAAGCGCAGCTCATTTAGCGGCTCTATACTCTATTTCACCTAATGATGTACCGCAGGGAAGGCTACGAGCGCGAGCTCCTTGCTCTAGGGCGCATCTCGGCGGCACAAGCTCTCGTGCATTAAGGGCAGCTGCCAACGCTATGAGCTCGAGTTTCTAGCCTTCGCTGCGGTACAACATCAGGTGAAACATCAGGAGTATAGTTCCCGCGATCCTCCTTTCCCCTGACTGAAACTTAAACTAAATATGAATAATACACCAGTAATCGTTTTCGCGCATCCGATACGATACGATGGGCCCTCAGGTACGAACTGCGCATGTACGTTATAGCTTATTTAGTTATAACCGACCACACATGAAGAGAGGAGGAAGCGGCCGGGTAGGAGAAACGCGGGTTTTATGTGTGACCGTTCTAACCGTCTCAGAAGAGAGAATGCCAGCTTGCGCTGGTTTCAAAAAGACGATCCAAAGAAAAGAGGTGGCACGCTGTGTTCTTTATTGTGCGTCTAATTCATATACAGGTACATTTGAAGATCGACGATGGACGTCGATCGTCTTGAGATAATGTAACGTATTAACATTATATAAATAATAATCATAATGAAGGACTGAACGACTCAATTTTTTAATTCATGCATTGTAATATGGCGGTAGCCTATTGTACTTATTGTTGATGACGAGAAATATGAGGTGACGAGGAAATAATTAAATGATGAGGCTCTATAAGGACGACGACATTAGTCGGTATCGAACCACAACGTTCAGTGCCAGACTTGTTTCAAGTATCGTGTAACCAAAGACTTTTCTTCACCCGCAACAGAATATGGTAGAATCAATGAGGATGCTGCTTTACAACTGTATGTGGAACATGAAAACTGCACTGCGCGAAAGTGCAGCTTATTCATTAATATGAAGGACAGATTTCTAGCAGCATCCCCTGCTGGACTGCTTGGAACAAATGGCCTCGTTGAGGTAAAGTGTCCCCGTTCCAAAAGATTCTTATAGCCTACCGAAACCGCAAAAGAGTTGGAGGCGAAAAAAAAAAAAGGAGCCGTGTGTAAAAGGTCCAAATCACCACCATAGTTTCTGCCACAAAATACAAGGGCAGTTACATAATACAGAAAGCGATTTTTGTGATTTCGTTATATTTACACTCAAGGGCATTATTATCCAACGTATTCAGAGGGATGACACCATCTGGCCAAACAACATAGAGCCTTTTATACTCAAGTTTTACATTAAATGCCGGACTTCCGCTGAAATTCCTCACGTAGACGAGTTGTCCGATCGAATAAACTGCCATTACTCCCGATCTGGGAATCTCTCGATCTTCGTTCGTAGGCCATGGTGTCATGAGGTCGAGGGGTGTGGCTCTTCGTCCACCGAACATTGCTCCGGCGGGTGTTTTTCTCGTGGAAGATTAGACCGCCGCGTGCTGCCGGAACAAGAACCTGGTGATTTTTCACTGAACTGCTTCTTCCGTAAGCTTCAAGAAGGCTTTCTTCGTTCACACACCATATGTTCTGCTTGCCCGCTAGTTGCAGGATGGTATGGTTCAATAATGTGGTGCCTGATGCCGTTTTTATTTTTCTCAAAAACTTGTTTGTTTTATTTGAAAGAAGATTTGGCGTGTTATCAGAGAAAAGTATTTTCGGTAGGCCAAAAGTAGCGAAAATAGAGCGTAGAAGGTCAGTGGCGCATTTAGACATCGTGGCATGCATCGTGTAAACTTTCAATCACTTACAGTACGCATCGACCATGACTCCGCAGATGCGGATACGTTTTGCCACCCACCGACTGAATAGTAGGTCGTTTTCAGTTACTGTTCATGATGGCGCTGGACTCGAGGAAGACTTCGGGTCTTTCAGCAAAGTTAGCCCAGGTGCCAACACTTTTGTCGAAAGCGGTAAGTGCTCGAAACGTCAACAAAGTCGGTAGCGACGTGCTGTGCTTGACACTTCACGCTTACCATTCGCTGAGACGAAACTTGCTTGTTCGTCTGCCACGAGTCGTCCGATATCAGGTCATCACCGCAACTCCATCTCCCGACAAAACAGGTCTTCATTGTCCGCATGTCTATAGTTAGCAATCATGTGAACTTATAAATTTCCGAACGCTCATCACTTGCCGTCACTAAACTCCGCTCAATCATAGCATCTTCATTGCTAATAAACGTCTTCCTATTTATAATGATGCTTTTCATCATATTCCTCCTAAGCTGTACCTACAACATAATGTGTGTCGGTACTTCCAAAATAATTGCAACGGCGTTTGTTTTCTGGAAACCATAATGTAACAACCTTTACAACATCTTCCGGATCCCGTGAAACACAATATTTCGTGACGTCACTTTTAAATACCGTAAATCGCGAAGCAGTTTACTAGACGTCCGCTTCCACTGGCGTCTTGGAAGATTGAGTCTACTCAGCGTGCATTCCTGCAGAAGAATTTTTTATTGACAGAATATTGACACGTCAATCAACAATTGACTCCGTAAGTGTGACGTCATGGGTCCAAACAAACCGTTGCTAGGGTCGTTGTTATGGACGAATACATATGGCTCGGTTTCGCTACGAAAACCCAACCGTTCAAAAATCAGGAGTAGGATTTAAACTTCTAAAAATCACAAATGTAGAAAGCTTGAATGTCATATATGTTTCGACAGAAGTGTGCCGGTAATCGCTCGTTTCTGAAATATTCACGACTGCAACTTCCGGTCCTCAAGATGCCTGCAGCAGACGACAAATGCAAGAAGTATGCCGTCTGCCGCACGCCGGCCGGTCAAACCGGGGCCGTCGTTTGAATCGTGTGAATAAAGACGATATTCTGACATCGCATTTGTTTGAAATATGAGTATCAGACATATATAAGAATTCATAGTGGGGTGCGATGCAAAATATGGTTTATCGAAAGTCCGGGCGTCGATCGAGATGATCGTCTGCTAAAAGATCGCATTGCACCCGTGAGAAAAGCACTTCAGGCGATCGGTAGAGATCCCAAATTTTGTTTGCGGACTCGCGCTTTGCGAGGGTGGAATCGTATACCTGGTTGTAACCATCGCGTGGTGAAAGACCCTTGCAGTTTCTTCAGATTTCCGCAAGACCCCAAAGCGCGAAAGAACTGGATAAAAAACATAAGGTGAGTTCATTACAGATTGTACTCGCATCGCGGGTTCGATGGAGATCTTCCCCAAAAGAGCACATCCACGGAATTTGATGTATACCAAGGGGAAAAAAAAAAAAAGCAAAATACTGCGAAATACCTGACAACCACACTAATAATAATAACAAACGACTTACCTCGACGGCGTACGATTTGTTTCTCATGCTGGCCTGCACTACGCCGGTAATGCACTTCAGGTCGTCGTCGTAACTGATCTGCATGACGTGGTTTGATTTTACTGCATTTTCACCCCTCGTAACTAAGCTGGGTTATTCACAAAAAAAAAAAAAAAAAAAAACGCACATTGCGGAGGCCTCTACGGCCATGGCGATGCACTTGCTTTTGTCGCTCGTTTACCAACACAATTCATTGAAGACGCCCGCTGCAACAGAGGCCAGCAAATCTATCGTGTCGTCTGCTACCAAAGCAAAGCGCAGTGTAAGTCTTCAGAAATGGCTTTCATCGTTGCGATATGACACTGAGACGACGAGAACATCTTCATAATTCGATATCAAGAAGTTAGGTTGCTTACAAAAAATTATTTACTTACTTGTAAGCAAAAATCTAGCCTCATGTGGAGTCTCCATGCATTAGTCCATAGCAACGTCCCTAGCAACGGTTTGTTTGGACCCAGACGCCTTGTTGTGACGTCATCACTTATGGGGTCAATTGATTCCTACTTGGTAAGATTTATTGCGAAAGCCCGTGGCAACCGCCGAACCGCATTTCCCTATTTCAGCCTGACATTCTTGCATACATGAGTTTGTTGGGCTGCTCTATTGAGCCAGCTGAGCACAGCTGGCAGCGGCGCGAGCAAGGCCACGATGGGAACGTGATGGTGCTCGAGCCATCCCATCGTGAACCAATATTTCGGCCACCCCACGGGTGCGTGTCGCCATCTATTGGTTGAACTAACGCCTTGTTCAAGATGGCTGCCGTGGGACCGCAGCCTTGGCTGCGGTCCCATTTAGTGGCTCTACCCCGGACTATTCGCAACTTTTAGCGATGGTGGTACCGCGGTGTGAGAATCGTGCTCCCTAGCTCCTGGATGATAGGCTTCAGAATAAAGGTGCTTGCCTACACCTTCCTGTTCTGAAAAAATAATCTAAGGCTCTAATACTGCTCGTATATAGCAACACTAGAATTACTTACGCGTCGCGGACCCAGCCTCGTACTGCTACGACGATCATCCAGATGACAGCCATTTTGATAGGCACCAGTACGCCCCCTATAGGTCGTGAAAGTTGCGAATAGCATTTCAGAAAGTTATAATAAAACAGAATGACAGAAGTTTACAGTTCTCTATAATGCCGAATTAAAGCGCAGCTCTTGAGGAGGAGGAGGGGAGGGCACGGAGGGGGGGGGGGTATGCCTCTCCAACCCCCTCCTCCTATCCTGCTCCTTTCTCATTTAGCGGGGAAATCTAATTGGTGTTAAAATCACGTGGCGTCAATTTCCCCGCTAAATTTAGTGAAAAAACGTCTCATTATGCAACACGCACGCGGTTACGCCGACGGCGACGCCGCTCAAGCTCGAAAGGGGCGCATAAGAGTTGCGCTCTAAAAATTCAAGGGAAGGGATATCCCCCTTCTTCACTACTGTCACCCCACCCACTCTCTCTCTCTCTCTCTCTCTCTCTCTTTCCCGAACAATTTCTACGGCCCTTCCTGACCCCTATTTGAGTGTGTGTTTGTGTTGGTTATACCTTTTTTTTCCCCTTTCCCCGGCTTTTTCTCGCCATTCCCCGTCGCCCCCTCATCTCTCAGTCATTACCGACGTCTCTATACACCTTTTTCGTTTAGCCTCGCACCCAGTTACGTTATCCCCCTTTCCGGTATGCGTTCCGAAAAAAAAGCAAGAGATTACAACCCCGAACAAGTAAAAAAGTATAGACCTTTCTAATGTTTACAAAATCACAGTCCAGCGTGCGATCTTCACAGTCCAGCACGTGCGTGTTCGGCGCTTTTGTAAGCGAGCAAAGCACGCGCCATACGCACGAACACTCAACATGGCAACGGCCACACGTTCTTTTTTGGAAAGGTCTATAGAAGGGTCATAACAAGAATGACTGACGGTTGCAATTAAAATGTTAACACGTTCTACTGTCGAGGGGAGAAGAAAGCGACGTTTTGACGCATACCGGAAGTGCCAGAATTGAAGATGGCGGTGCCCACGTAGTGGGTGACCCCGGTGGCGTTGTTGACAGTGGCGGAAGATGACTTCTAAAGCCGCCTACACTGCGCACGGCTCCACAATATCAAAAAGTTTAATCTTCGCCTCGATTCCGAAGCGAAGATTTTGGCCTCAAATAACTCTTTCCCAAAGTTGTGAAACGTCACTTTGTCGTCACCAATAACTTCCAAAAACGACGATCTTGCGACGAGAAAGTTCAGAGTATTTACAGCCCGCCTATACTCTGTTTCATACTTAGCGTGCAACGCTGTCAAAGCTACTGGCGCGAGCGTGGTGCTTGATCTCGTTGATCATTTCCACGCGTTCTTGCGCAAACAATACCATAGATAAAGCCACGCGCTCGTGCCAGTAGCTTTGACAGCGCTGCACGCTAAGTATGAAACAGAGTAAAGGTACAATCTACGTTTTATTGACTCTATCGCGGCGTAGGGATGATAGGGACACGCAGGCGCGACGTCATCAGTGCAGCCGTTCAATCGGCTGGCCCCACGGTGTTGTTCGCGCGCGCTGCGATGAAGCTCGCTACAACTTTGTGCCTAACATTCTCGCTGGAATTTGAGCACAAAGAGAGCTTGGATGATTGACATCTCGTCCCGCTTGACGCCAACGTCGCGAGAGTCCAATCAGCACGCTCCGCGAACTTCGTGCCCAACTTTGTGTTTGACGAGCGACCATGGATTAATTGATTGCCCCGATCCACGGTGTAAAGGCCGGTTCAGACACTTTGCGTTTGAGTGCGTTTGACTGCGGTGCGTTGAGAACCGAAAGCGAGTCACCGGCACATCTGTGCTTCGTATGAAGCGTGGAATCCAATTCAAGGAATCATCTTGGCACGCGATATAAGCAGCAGGGATGTCCTGGTTTCTCGCTGCCGCAACGCAGTTAAACGCAGTCAAACGCAACTGTCTGAACCAGGCTTTAGATACACTCTTTAGGTGATGACACGGTGGGGCTGAACCGCGAACACTGACACAGCACTCGTGCCCAATCTCACGCCTCGATCCATCTGACAGTGATGACGCGTGCGGAGGCCTTGGCTGAACGCGCTGCGCGAGGAATCAGATAGTGTTCGTTCGACGGGCACCCGAAAGGCTGCATCATTCCGCGGCCACCGTGCCCGCGGCTGACAGTGTCGCCGGCGGCCAAACGGCGAAACTGTGTGAGAGCGAAAACAATTATCTCGTTGCCATGACACCCCGGTACACCGTGGTCTTTCTGCACGAGCGACAACCTCGCTGGAGCTCTGCGCGTGTGGAGTATGAGGCGGCACGAGCCGTCTTTGCCGTGCCCACGGGTCAACAAGTCATCTGCCGGTGCCGCTTGAAACCATAGTGAGAGAGAGAAAGAGAGAGAGTGAAAAGCGAACTTTATCTGCACTGCGCGAGGAGCGCGCTGTCCTCACCGGAAGAGTATTATCTTACACCGTGCCCCGATCTCACATCTGCTATTAATATTCACGTTCCGAGTCGAGTTTTGCGGGTTTCTCTGACTTTCCATGTTAATCACATCATGCAAACCAGTCCCATGACCCGTATTTAACACTTCTACAATACCTTCAGGGGAGCAGATATTGATTTTTTAACCCAAATCTCGTAGCTTTTATGACTTTTGTAACTAACCTGTGAACATTTTGTTGTGCATCATTACCTAGGCGTCAAGCTGTTCATGAGCACAGAAACTAAACAAACAAATTAATGAATGAAATTATTAATTAATTAATATTGCAGTTAAGAACATATATTGTGTTTTGATCCGATGTTTGTGTAATGATTCATGATCTGATTTTTTATTGGTGTTGAAAAGGAATTAGTTGGGGCTACAGTGAGGTCAAGAAAAACATTTCTGTTGGTGTTTCTATTGGCAAAGTTGTTTCAAGCTTATGAACTACGACTGTGATGGTGTGACATGCAAAGCTTTATGAGAATGGAAAACGAGATGGTGTGCGGTTAAGATGCATATGTATACTTCGTCTCACCTTAGCATGGACTAACCGCGAATTCTGTGCTATACTTCGTTTCACCTTATGTGCGAGCGAAGGCAAAGCTGGAAGCGCGAGCACGAAAGCTCCGTGCGTTCAGGCTTTGCTCGAGCGCGCGAGCTGGGCAGAAACTCAAAAAGCGCTGGTCTCGCGCTTCAAGCTTTGGCTTCGCTCGCAGATAAAGTGAAACGAAGTATAGCGCGAGTGGCTAACCTTGACTGCCTCGACTGGAGCACTCGCTGCACGAGCGCCCGTGCAGCCGCCGAGGCTTCATCCAAAGCAACTAGCTCGCGCTTTTAGCACGCGCGGCTAACAATAGTCCATACTAAGGTGAGACGAAGTATAGAAGGGCTTTTTTTTTGTGACGTGTACTATTTTGAAGATGCATAAGAGATCCTTTAATTGTTTTCTTCTTTTATAGACAGTTTTTTTAAATATTTGAAGTGGCTTTTAAAGGTTTTTAGATTTAATCTTTCAAACCACAATGAACCTATCATTTTTAGCTATATTTTAAATCTATAATTAGTCTAGATTTACTTTTTTACATTTTTATTTACATTATATTACATAGCAAGTTGAAAATTTGCATGCGTGAAAGTTTAGTTATCTATGATTTTCATTGGAGTTTTTTTTTCTTCTTTCATTTAGGTTATTGGGATGTAGTTGGAGAATTTAAGTTATTACAATATGGGAAGCAAACAGAATTATACATGTCGCTATATATATTTTTATGTTTTGCCTCTATATATAATACAACTTACCACCATTCTATTAACTTGCATGGAAATTGTGATTCTTGGCAGAGCCACGTGATGTGACATCCTAAAGAAACACCACTGTGAGGTCCGTAATTTGCATCTTATTTAACCCTTCAGTGAAAGCCTTTCGTTATAAGAAACGTTCATGTGCCGTTAGAATCTGAGTAAGCAAATAGGATGGGGGAAAGCTGGAAAGAATCCGCTTTACGGAAGGAACCCATTTAAACAATTCAGTGATCTGGCCGCCGTCTTTCCGATCTCTATCCCATTTCTCGCGTGCTAAGTTAGTGAAGTTATGCTTTATATTTTGTTTTGATCTAGTGAGTGGCTCAAGCACTCCATACCTACGTGCGGAATTTGCAAATTGATCGGCGAGATCATTACCAAGTATTCCGCTGTGGCTTTTAACATGGTAAAAGGTAAGTGAGGTATATGTGAGTATGGACTGAGTTAGTTCTTTAATTTTGTTCATTACCGGAAGTTCGTTATCAGCATTGGCGAGTGCTTGTAAGACTGAAAGGCTATCTGTTATTACTGCAAGTTGGTGTTGATCTGTTATTGTTTTAAAATATTCTAACCCTTTTATAATGGCTAATGCCTCTGCATCAAAGATAGTGTTATGTTTGAGTAGGCAAAATTTACCTATTTTAAGTATTTCTCCATTTGATTTCATAATTACATACGCCGCTCCAACCTGCTCTTGGTAGACTGAGCCGTCAGTAAAGAGTGATAAGGTGTTATTTCAAAATGGAGGTGACTTCTTATCATATTTTTGATAGGTGATGTTGAACCTTTCCGTTGGGTGCATTAACCAAAGATCTATAGGGTATGTGACTTCCTTAGGATGCATCTTCAGATCTGCGAATTCTGCCGGTAGTCGAAGCTGGAATAGTCTAAACATAAATTTTTCGACATCTAAAGTTATATCTATGGGAAGAATGTTACATATGACCGGAAGACTGACGTTCGATACAGTACAAAATGCTTTTGTTATTTTAAGCAATGGTATTCTTTGAATGGATTTTAAATACCTCAGCATTTGGGAGTGAGTTCCTTGTGGGTTTCCACCAGGCTCGGGCACCATAGACTATGTATCTCTCGGTACTTCTAAGGTATACATCTCGGAGTTGGAAAGATGTAACTCCCCAGTTTGTTGAGCATATTCTTGAAAGATTTCGAGTATGAATTTGTACCTTCTTTTTGATATATTGCAGATGTGGAATAAAGGTTAAGTGAGAATCATATATTACACCCAATAGTTTTAGTTGAGGAGCTATTGACAGCTTGTGTTTTTGAAAATATACCATTGGGGTCTTTTCTGTAAATAAGCTCCTTTGGAGATCAAGAGGTATTTGCATTTATCATAGTTGAAGCTTAGATTTCGTTGTGAAGCCCATTACCTATTTCTTCTAGTGTTTTCGAAGATCGTTGTTCTAGTTGTCTCCGTGAGGCTTCCTCAACCACCACCACCACATCATCCGCAAACGCTTGTATATATGTACTAGAAGGAAAGGTAACATCTAGAAGACTTGAAACTAAGATATTCCACATAAGTGGACTGAGAGGGGACCCTTGGGGACATCTTAAAGTAGTAGTTTTATTTATTTCGTGTTTATCCGGAGTAACATATGTGATTATTCGGTCTTGAAAAAATTAATGAAGAATACTGTAAAGATTATTGGGGCAATCGCGGTTTTTTAAGTATGCAAGAACTATCGGATATCGTAAAGTACTGAATGCACCAGTAAAATATAAAGATATCAGTATGGCTGTGTTTCCTCGGTTTTTTATGTGTTTTAAATGAGTAGTTAGGTTATATAGAGCTAACGTTGAGAATTTGCGGTGAGTAAAACCAAATTGAGGTGGGTGAAGGAGATTCCTGAAATATAGGGAAAAGTATATTCGATTATATATTAGCTTTTCTAATACTTTACCAAAAATAGAATTAAGGGATATGGGCCTTTATGAATTAGGTAAGGTCGAGCAACAGACAGGGTGTTTCCTCCACAATGACGATTTTCACTTTTATTTCTATCTCTTTTTCATGCTAGAATAATACAACCTTTTCAAAAGTGTGCGCCATCTTGTTTTTGCTGAACCAATTATAAGAGTCCGCCATTGTTTGGGCATGTAATCGGAGCGTGTTTTGGGCGCAAGGGTTGCGTTACCGTTCGGCATGAACTCGGCTCGGATCGAGGACGAGCGCTGCGTCACGGTTTGTCGAGGACTCGGATCAAATCGTAGGCTTCGTGCCTAGAAAATGGCTACTGCCATTGTTGCTTGACAGGGTTTCGATAAAAAGAACTACTGTGTCCTTTTCTTCTTCACCTTGATTTAGAAAGCCTTCGGGATGACTTCGACATCGTTTGTACGCAAGTTACTCCCGGGCCGTATGAACTTGCCAGTGACACAAGGAAAAGTTACGATACTCTTTCTACAGTTTAGTTTATCAGAAGGTCAGGCTATCAAGGCGATTTAAGGACCGTTCATACACTTGCGTTTGCTTACGACCGAGGTCTTCTGATGACGAGAGATCACTAGAGAACCTAGATTGAAAGAGGGTCCATTTCAAACCATGGGGAGTGTGTGCAAATTCGATGGTGGATGCCTTCTGCGTAGATGCGTCGGAAGTGCGCATGCGCTGCGCTTTCGCGTGGCGAGGGGGGATGTAGGCGGAGAAGTTCGCAGACGATCAACGCTTTCGGCACCACCTCGCAGCTCGTATTTTAAATAGGCTCTCTGGAGAACAAGCTGGCGCCATCTGTGAGGTTACCCTGGAACTGGATTTCACTAGAGCGAAGGTTTCTGCGGTATCTGCGAGATCAAATGTACGCACTATCTATGAGAAAGAGTAGTTTATGACGCTGTCAAAAGGATTTCTTGAGCAAAGAAAGAAAGATCGATGCGCGACAAAAATAAGAAATACATAAAAATGCCAAATGTTCCACGGTTACCCGATAGCTGGTGTCAATGTGTTCTCTCGTCGTAAGAAATTACGAGAGGTTACGCGGTCGTAAGCAGTCGCAAATGTGTGAACCAGCTTTTGGGAGAACGGGTGCTCTCCTTTCTAATTTATCAGAGATTTGTGTAATTATCAATTTATTTACAGACACGAACCGGAGGTGAAGAATGTCTCAAATTTGTGCTACTTTATTTCCAGTTTGCTTTTATTTATTTTTTCACACCTTTTGTTATTTTGATTTTGTCCTCTGAGGACACTTTCATCCCGGTTCATGGGATCGCTGCCATGCGTCCCTGTCGTTCCCCTTGATTCTACTGCTGTCTTTTTATATCTCTTCCTTCTCTTATTCTTCCTGTTCTTTTTCTTCATTTTCACCTCCCGATTCATTTGCCTCGTTTTCGTGTTTGTCCTTTTCATCTTGTTCTTCACTGTCATCTTCATAATCAGTATCTTCGTCTTCCTCATCGTCGTCTTCTTCATACTCATATTCATCATAAAAGTCGTCATCATCCTCCTCTTCCTCTTCACTTGCATATCCGCATTCCTCAGGTTTCGTCAGGGTATAAAACTCCACATTGCAGCCCGGTTCAATAGGGTTTGGTTGGCACCAGTCTGGAACGACGCCACCTCTGCTCATTACCAGGACCCAGTAGGAGCAGTCTGAAAAGAAACGATTAGTTTTACACCTGTCCCGATTGGTTTCGCTTCGTATTTCCAAACAACCTCGAATGTTACCAATGCAGTGTGCTAGTGTCACCAAAGCCGATATGTAGTTCGCTAAGTTTCCTGACATGTCCCGCGGCAAATACGAAGCGGCAGTGAGGCACGCCGCCTTCAACGTCTGCTCAGATAGTGGCATAGTGCCATCCGCTCCACCACAATACCGCACATATTAACGTGCTATAGCGTACAGGAAGGCCTGTACTGCAAAATTTCACAATGTATACACGATTCAAAAATTGAAGCGCACTTTTAAAGAGGCCTATTGGAACACGAGGGGGGATACTTCTTGGTCAAGTTATACCACTCTTGTTCATGGGGACACGAAGATGCTCGCATTGAAAATGTATCGTAAGCTCAATAATGAAATGTGTTGCACTGCACACATTTTGTATTCATACGTGAAGCAAGCATGTCAAATAGCGTCTCTGGCGCGTGAGAACGCGGGGATCTGTGCACGGCACAATCAAAGGGCTACACACCGAACACGCAGGGAAGGCACGATGACGAGGCAGCCAAGCATCGTGTCCGCATTTGTCGAGGTCGGGGTATAAACAAAAAGTACGTGAGGGGGCGCATTTGGCGGGTAAAAAATTGCACGAGGTGCGCAAGGAGCAGACGAACTTGCGTGCCGTATAGTCAGTGCCAGCCTAAGAAACGCAGGGTGCGTCTTATTATGTATACGCTTCTTGGTTCGATCTTTGGCACCCTTATAGCTTAAAGGGATACTTCAACGAAATTTGAAATATACCCGTTGTGTTCAAAAATTGGCTGAATATGATCAAAAATATCCGTAAATGACAATCGCACGTTTGTATTTAAAACCTGATGGCTGCATTTTTCGTTATAAACGGCCCATTCTGACAAGCGTTTGCAGAGCAGCAGGCGGAGAGCACGTCACATTCACCGCAATTGTGACGTAGGTTGTCTCGGGACGAGCGAAGCTGTGGCGAGGCTGACGTCGAGAGGATGTCCTAGCCGTTCCAGCCACAGAAGCGGCCGAAGAACGCCAGCGATCGGGCCACCGCAACTAACCCCAAAGCTGCTTTTGTACGAATTTTGAGTGACGGGTTAATCTTCTATAAGCTTGTAGAGGGAAAATAGCGACGTCTGGTACACACAAAAGGGAGTCTCGGGATGAGGGGAGTTCCTCTTTCCCCTCTTCTCTTGTGGTGACCGAAGGCGAGACAGTCATCGTCACTACCTGTCAAGGTTCCGAGACGGGCATTACAAACGAGGCGATAGCAACATCCACCAGGGGCTCTTTGCTAATTGTTTAATTCATTTATAACCCCTTTCTTTGTCTTAGTGCTCCCTTGAACACAAATAGGCCAAGAAATAAGTGCCGAAATTTCGTGGTATGTAAAGGGGTTATTACACGAATATTAAACGGATAGATTATTCTTGAAATCGAATGCTCATAGGCTACTTAGTATTTACACCAAGTTACGCGATTTTTAGAGCTCTGGTAATTGCAATGATCAATTTACGAATTTTTATCATTCCCATCTGGCGACCAGGCAACACTACCCAAGTTAGTCACATCATGGTATCCATAAACCACTAGACGATGAACGCTCTCTCATTGAAGGCGCCCCCATGATCGCCCAAGCTCTCCTCGCCGCGGTACAATCGAAACCGCTCACGCAACTCGGTAACCCGAACGCTATTCTCGCTCACGTCCCCGGCCCAACTTGACCTTCCACCCTGCATGCGCCTGCGAGATATTCACGGACGACGGTGACCGCGGCGAGTTCGTCCGTAACTCGCAGTCGCTGGAGCTGATCGCCAGAGGGTCGCAGTGAAAATGAACAGATTCCAACATCTCTTGATAGCAATCCCTCTCATCACTGCTGCCATCAATGTCGAACACTTTGACAAGGCGAGCGATGTCGTAGACGTAATCGTCACGGACCGCATGCTCGAAACGCGGAAGGTAAAGGAGGAAGCTGAAGCTCGAGACGCCAAGAGAGCCAAGTCTCTGAGTGCGTCCAAAAGGACGGCGCGCGGGAGGCTTGCTACGTCACCAGCCTCCCGCTCCGCCCAAATCCGCCCCTCCGAGGGACATGCATATAAATCGATTTATCCACGAAACTATCGCGCCATTTTGAAAACAAATAGAGCAGTATTATTGGAACATACAATTGGCCCTAACAGTATTGTTATCTCATATTTTATTTTTGGCGGGTCGTAACTCCTTTAAAGGGATACTGAACCAAGGAATTTAGTGTCCATAATAAGTGGCGCACGTTCTTTCCACGAGCCAGCAGCCACCGGTGTGCGCGAGCACACGCAACAAAAATGACGTCAAAGATCTCCATTCGCGGTTAAGATGGCAGTGAAATGCATGGGCTTCGGGCGAAAGGAGAATAAAGACAAGTTTTTCATCTATACAGTGGTGTCTGGTGTAAAAGGTAAGCGATTAATTGGTCTAACAAGCATGTAGCTAGCTCTTGTAGAGATGAAAAGCCTGTCTTTATTCTCCTTTGGCCCGAAGCCCATGCATTTCACTGTCCTCAAGCGCGAATGGAGGTCTTTGACGTCATTTTCGTTGCGAGTGCTCGCGCACACCGGCGGCTGCTGGCTCGTGAAAAGAACGTGCGACACTTATTATGGACACTAAATTCTATGGTTCAGTATCCCTTTAACGCTGCAACCTTATTTGCTGCGGATCGATAATCAGATTACCGGGAATTGCCACGCCCCACGTTTCTTAAGCTGAAAGTGCTCCTAGTTGGCACTTGTCGTGTTTTTTATGTTATAATGTCTAAAGGGAACGGCTGCCGGTGCGTTGGGCTACCAAATTACCTTCCTTATATATCTTGTGCATGAGGTATAATCGTGCACTCCGATTTACTGTATACCTTATGTACATCATCAAGCTTACACATTTATTTCAGTAAAAACATGTCAGCAAATAAGATAACAATGTTGTCTTTTTACTGACAAGTTTGTTTTACTGAAATATATCCCACAGACGTCCTTGTAGTTTCTTTAGAGCGCAGCTTTTAGGCGCCCGTTTCCGCCTTGAGCGGCGTCGCAGTCACCGTCGCCGTCGACGTAACCGCCCGCTAAAGTTTCGCTATATTTCCCCGTATAATTTAGTGCGAACATTTCCCGCTAAATTTATCGAAAAAATGTCCCGCTAAATATATCGGAAACTTTTCCCCGCTAAATCTAGCGGAAAAAAATTTTCCGCTAAATTTAGCAGAGACATTTTACGGCTAAATTTAGCAGAGAAAATTCACGGCTAAATTTAGCAAAACATTTCCCCGCTAAATGTAGCGGAAAAATTTACCCACCAGATTTTGCGGAAACATTTCCTTGCTCTATTTAGCGGAAAAATTTTCCCGCTAAAGTTAGCGGGAAATTTAGCACAGAAAATTTCGCTAATTAGGAGGGGAGCAGGAGACGAGGATGGGAGGGTACAGAGGGGGAGGAGGGGCATACCCTCCCCTTCGTACCCTCCCCTCCTCCTCCTCAAGAGTTGCGCTCTAATTCGGCATTACAGAGAAGTGTACACGTCTTTCATTTTTTCATTTTTTACAAAATTAGACTTAGGTGGACGTTGGCTCATAGAGAAATTTTATTTTTTCCTTCTACCTTTTTATTTAGGTAATGTTGTGTTCTCAAAAGTTGGCTTGCTATCCCCACCGCCCAGCGTCATACTCTGACGGAGTGTCAGCCTTTTATAATGCATTGTGTATTTATACGGGCCGAAAAACCGAGTTTTTTTTTTCTCGTTCGATCCTTGTATATTGTGCATAACGTGTACGAAGCTTTATTCTGTGAAATGTACCTGAGCCTGACAAAGTATTAAAATAAACAATATGTAACGATTACCCAAGTTCCAAAATTTGTCTTCGGTCATTTTGAAATGAAAAACTCAACAACTGAAAATTTACAAACAAAATATGGGTTTCCGTTTCGTTCTACTAAAAAATTGGTCCATTATATATACTCTATGTCGATTTCAAATAACTTTCAGTCATCATTTTCTAGCAATTTGAAATAAAAGTTCTCATATACGCGTATAATAAAGCTTTTTGCCTTACTTGGTTGTCCTTTTGAAGTTTGTAGAATGCTGCAAAATGAGTAATTTATAGTCAAAGTTTTCAGAAGTTCATATTGAACTGTCCTTCCCATGAGCTCTGAAATGGAAAAGAAAGATATATAATAAGGTATTTAGATGAGTAAAACGCAGGGCGGAGAAACAATTTCATGATGATTTAAATAACGATTGAAATCACGTAAAGTTTTCCACTTCGTTTTAAATAAAACCTTTCCGGTGAAAAAAAAAACGATTCGAAAGCTATATTTTTGGTGATTAGGAGAGTCCTCCGTTTGGATCCTTCTATGAAATATTTATTTCTGACTTACATCTAAGAATCACAAAATTAGAAATTTTCTGGTCTGGGTGGAGAAAACAAAAAAAGACGTTTTGACTCTCTGGGGTAAACATAAATCAGTGTTGGGTTTGCCGTTTTACTTTGCTTTGGGTACTTCACTTACGTTGAGAGCTCCAAACTTAATACTCAAAGTAAAAGTTGACAAACAAGCAAAGTTCGGCTATCGCCTTTTCTCTCCTACCCTCCTTTCTAACCCTATTGGGAGACAAAATTCATCACCCCCCCCCCCCCCCAAGCCATATCAGTCTTAATATTACTTCTCTAGTTTGGCACGCCTCAGCGAGCGGTGTTTGCATAATGCTGGTTACGATAAATTTAATTGATTGACGTTCTTTTACTTGACTGGTAGGCGCAACGAGGTTGGGTAGGCAGCACTTTAGAAGGAATGTGCTGTGTGGGAACGCTGCGGCATCGGCTATCCTGAGAGATACGAGGGACGTGCAATATTCATCTACAACTTATTTATTTTTTCTTGATACCGATCACGTAGAGGTCAGCACATATGTCCACCTTTTCGACAGACCCCCCTGGAGCCAAATACCCTTGCACCACCTGTGTGTCAGCCAGAGGCGTCGGAACTATACAGGAGATGGGGGGCAACGGCGATCTTACATCCCCTACTCCATATTGTTTCCAGTAAAGTTCTGAACTGTCTGGTGGGGGGGGGGGGGGCGGTCGCCCCCACTGCCCCCCCCCCCCCCCCCCCCCGCCTACCTGTTTCGACGCCACTCGTGGCAGCCTCATCATGCCCTGATGGAACCACTTATTGGAAGTGGCTCTCATCCACCCCTGGACAGCTGCTTCCGGTGTATTAAGAAGTGCGGAATGGCGTCCTCGCAGGTTTTTGTTTTTTGCAATCTAACAGGGGATTGCCACTGGGGGCCCGGTCAGGCCATACCTGTGCAAGACCAAACGTTTGAATGGTTGTACGACGTGTGAGAAAGACGGCCGAGCCCAATTAGGTGCCGGTCGATCACTGCGTCGCTTTAATTCACTTTAGGCCGTCAATCACTGCGCCTACCAGATTGTTCTACCAATACGCAGTGCCTACCCTAATACGCAGCCTCCGTGTCTAGGCAGAGGAGGAGGGAGGGAGGGGGGGGGGGGTGAATCTTAGTCAGTCTTGCACACGTTACTCAAAGAAAGGAAAGTAATCAAGTACAATTCCTCCTACCACTCCTGGTTAAAAAGTAGTAAATTACATTCCTTGATTTCTGGAGAGGAGAAGTAATTTATCGTTACTCGAAAAAGTAACCGTTAATTTTTCATTAACTTCAGATTTTCCAAGAGGCATATCTTTCAGCCGGTTTGAAAACGGGTCTTTCGTGTTGTCCATTTCTTGATTAGAATCATAAAATTATCAACTACTCATCTTCTATAGACGCTTTCAGCGCGCGCCAAATTAAGCCGCCATAGCCGACCTTCTCTTGTCTTACCGAGATGCCGAGCCACTGAAGCGGGTGTTGACGAGTCTCCGCAAGGGCCTATGATGGGGAGAAGGACGCGGTAGAATCTAAAATGGCAATGACCTGACCTACTGTGGTAATGATGCAGTGGAGCGAACGGAATAAGAAGAAACAAAAACTGAAGGTCGGTTATGGCGGCGCCCATGCACAGCTGCCTGAAAGCGTCTATACTCCATTTCCAGAGCCGTTTATTGAGAGAGTTTGGCCATACATTGGTTTGAATAGGCGAGCATCTCGGGCCAACCACAGGCCGCGAAACAGCCCCTAGCGGTGGTCGCGTGCTCTAAATTTGTGCCACGACTATACTTCGTTTCACCTTATGTGCGAGCGAAGGCAAAACTGGAAGCGCGAGCACGGAAGCTCCGTGCGTTCAGGCTTTGCTCGAGCGCGCGAGCTGGGGAGAAATGCAAAAAGCGCTGGTCTCGCGCTTCTAGCTTTGGCTTCGCTCGCAGGTAAAGTGAAACGAAGTATAATTTGAGCCGTGCCGAGCGGAACTCCGCGTCTGAAGACGCTCGCGCACCCCACCCTTTGCACTGCTTTCTTTCAGCCAGTCTCAGGACGCTGTTCTAGCAGTGCAGACAAAGGCATGGGCACGAGCGCGTGGCTTTGGAAAGTGCCTCCTATGCACGAGGTCTCGTACAAACAATAGCGTTTCGCTGAGCTAGGCTCACGCGCCTGTGCCTTTGTCTTCACTGTCGACATTTGTGAGATGGAGTACAGGTCTCCTGATTGGTCGACGCTGTGTCACAAATTTAGTTTACGCTCTAAGCGTGGGGGGAATATTCGGCGCTGGCGGCGGCCTTTGCTCCGCCTATTGTCCAAACTCTCCTAATATACGGCTCTGTCCATTTCATACTTAGTATACACCGTTGTCAAAGCTACTGGCGCGAGCGCGTGGCTTTATCTCTGGTTTCGTTTGCGCGAGAACACGTGCAAATCTGTAGCGGTGTTGCCACTCCGTAGTTTAAATGATACCGGAAACATTCTGCACTTTCGCGACCCTGGAATGGAATGGGAATGAAATGGCGGCAGCACTGGGAGGAATGGAATGGGATTGAAATTAGATTCCCTTTCCCGGAATTAAGCGGGAATGGAATGGGCTCGTAGCCATTGAATCTACGGGCTGCTGGCGAAGCACTAGCGCATTGTCAAACGAAATTTGAAATATAACCGTTGTGTTCAGAAATAGGCTGTATATTGTCACAAATGACAAAGAATGAGGCGGCGAATAACTGAAGGAACTAAACGTTTAATGGGGCGAACTTGTGCCAAAAATAAAATGGAGAAAGGCTAGCCTCGCAGGCGTCGATGTCGGCGAAACAGCAGGATCGAGCGCTGGGGCGAGACTGACTCGACATGGTCGCGGCGGCCTCTTATCTAGAGTGAGTCACTGTCACGAAGATTGGGCAAAGAAGGCTCGAGCGTCGCGCGAACGGGGCGAGACGAGAATGAACACGCACTTTCTAGCACACGAAAGCAGGAATAAATGATAGAAGTTACATCCGCAGCGAGAATAAACGAGAACCCTCTAGAAGTCCTTGACCGAGCGTTGCTTTCTCGGCCCTGCGCGCGGCAATATGATCCACAAGATCCGTAAATGACACTCGCACGTTTGCATTTTGTGACTGTTGGCTGTATTTTTTGTTATAAACGGCCCGCTCTGGCAAGAGCTCCGAGAGTAGCCAACGAAGAGCACGTGATATCCGCCGCAATTGTGACGTATATTTACTCGTGACGAGCAAAGCTGCGGCGAGGCTGACGTCGACAGGATGTCCGTTCCAGCCACCGAAGCGGCGGAAGTATGCCAGCGATTGGACCACCGCAACTAACCCCAAAGTTGCTTTTGTACGAATTTAGAGTGACGGGTTAATCTTCTATAATCTTTTAGTGGGCCAATAGTGACCTCAGGGACACACAAAAGAGAATCCCGATGAGAGGAGAGGTTTTCCTTCCCTCTTCTTTCGTAGTGGCCCGAGAGCTGACGGGATAACGTCAGGTTCAAGGCTGAATGTATGGATGAATGGATATTAATGGCTATACCCAGAGCCGTTTATTGAGAGAGTTTGGCCATACATTGGTTTGAAAAGGCGAGCATCTCGGGCCAACCACAGGCCGCGAAACAGCCCCTAGCATTGGTCGCGTGCTCTAAATTTGTGCCACGACTATACTTCGTTTCACCTTATGTGCGAGCGAAGGCAAAACTGGAAGCGCGAGCACGGAAGCTCCGTGCGTTCAGGCTTTGCTCGAGCGCGCGAGCTGGGGAGAAATGCAAAAAGCGCTGGTCTCGCGCTTCTAGCTTTGGCTTCGCTCGCAGATAAAGTGAAACGAAGTATAATTTGAGCCGTGCCGAGCGGAACTCCGCGTCTCAAGACGCTCGCGCACCCCACCCTTTGCACTGCTTTCTTTCAGCCAGTCTCAGGACGCTGTTCTAGCAGTGCAGACAAAGGCATGGGTACGAGCGCGTGGCTTTGGAAAGTGCCTCCTATGCACGAGGTCTCGTACAAACAATAGCGTTTCGCTGAGCTAGGCTCACGCGCCTGTTCCTTTGTCTTCACTGTCGACATTTGTGAGATGGAGTAGAGGTCTCCTGATTGGTCGACGCTGTGTCACAAATTTAGTTTACGCTCTAAGCGTGGGGTGAATATTCGGCGCTGGCGGCTTCCTTTGCTCCGCCTATTGTCCAAACTCTCCTAATATACGGCTCTGGCTATACCCTTTAACGAGCGGTAGCTTGCGCCACCTAGCCGAAGTCTAAAAAGACAAATATTTGATTTTTTACGTTTTTCTAAGACAAATGTTTTCCCCTAACTATCACCAGGCAGTGTGGGATATCAAATGAATGACCTTTGTGGGATCAAGCAATAACTAAAAGCATCCCCTCCCCCCCCCCCCCCCCCGCCTCTTCCCCCCGGCGAGGGGGTCGCCAATTCTCCTCTGGTCAAACCTTGTCGGTGTTACCTCAGCACCGAACCCACTAGGAGACAGGGTTGAGCCTTTGGGCCGGAGCCACACGGAAGGGAGTCCCAATTTTCCTCTGTCCCGCCTGTCCCCAGCTATACAGTTAGTTGTGCATCATTCAATTTTCCCTAAATAATTTCCACCAATCTTCTAATTGCCTCTTTGTGACTGTAATACTTTTCTCTTCCGTCCTTCCATCGTCGCCTGGAAAACTCAGAGCCCCGGCCAAATGCGTTACCCCTTCAGGGAGGGCAGGGCGAAACCCCGTGGACTTTAATACCAAGTGCTCTAGTTTCTCGCTCTCATTATGGCAGGCGGCACATAACATGTCTGTCTCCAAATAATTTGGCCCTATACGTCCTTGTGTACGTAAAGTAAAACAGTAAAGAACTTCCCAGCGAATTGTCAAACAAATTTTCCTTTCTTATACCCTGCTTTTGTGACCAGTATATTGTTCGAGCTGATTTTTCCTGTATTCTTCCCTCCCACATTTTCCTTTTTGACTTTTTCACTCCCTCCTTCACTGAAGTAGTCTGCTCAGCCCCCTCAGTAGTGTGTAGGTATAAATATATTTAAATGTAAACTTTTGGGATTGGTTTGCCCATTTTGAGTTTAAACGTTTTATATATAAATACCTAAATATCTTCCTCGCCCACCGCGTATCATCCATTTCGGTCTACCTTTGTTCAAATTTCAACTTACTAATTGCCTCCCTGCTCTCAAAGGACGACCAGCCCATGTCCCCATGTACTCCCTCATTTTGTGTCTTTCCATGTTTTCCCTGTGCCAACCTGCCTACGCTTTTTTGCGGAAGTTCTGATCTTGACTGATCCTCTGATTTTATGCACAGTACCCCATCGCCAAAATACAGTCCTGGTACCATCACTCCTTTCCATATACGCCTGACCACTTCATATTGTTTATAGTTCCATAGTGCCTTGAGTTTCATAATAGATTATTTCTTTTTCCTTTTCTAATTATGTTCTTCTCATGTTCCACTAGGTATTTACTTCCCTCATTGAGTCAGACACCCAGAAATTTGTATTTTCCTACATAGTCTGTTCAATGTCTTGTATCCTCAGGGGTTCCCTCTTTTCGTCGTTAAACACAATTACTCCAGATGTGTCACTACTAAAACTCATGCCCAAGGTGTTCCCTTCCTCTCCACATATACCAGCTAGTTCCTGTAATGTATCCTGGTTATCTGCCATAAGTACCATGTCGTCCGCAAACATCAGTCCCGCTATTACTTGTACTATATTTCTCAGTGAAGAAAGGTAAAAAATGAAAGCCGTTTACAACTCCCTGTAACGCCGGATTAGAGCGCAGCTCTTGAGGAGGAGGATAGAAGGGTACTGAGGGATAGGATGGAAAGGTACTGAGGGATAGGCGACTCCCTGAGGTCACGTGACCTCAGGGGGTCACGTGACTTCGGGGTGGCTGACGTGACCTCAGGGGGGTCACGTGATATCAGGGGGGTCACGTGACCTCAGGGGGTCACGGGACCTCAGGGGGTAACCCTCATGACCCTCGTGCGGGTAACCCTCGTGACCCTCGTGAGGTTAACCCTCGTGACTCTAGTGAGGGTAACCCTAAAACCCTTGTGAGGGTAACCCTCGTGACCCTCGTGAAGGTAACTCTCATAACCATCGTGACCCTCGTGAGGCTAACCCTTTTGAGGGTAAGTAACCCTTGTAACCCTCGTGAGGGCTACGAGGGTTACGCGCGGTTACGCCGACGCCGACGGCGACGCCGCTCAAGCCGGAAACGGGCGTCTAAGAGCTGCGCTCTAAAACGCAGGCGAGCTGGTGAATGACATCCTGACAGAAGACAGAAGCTGTGTTAGAGACTTCGTTGTTCTGTCCGTTTTTGTGTTGTTCCTACGTCTCAGAGTTACTATAGATGACTATATTTTTCCCTCCTTTCATATAACTCGCATCAAAACCTATGCTGCTCTTGAAGCCTTACACGCTACGAAATGCTCGTTATTTTACGAAAGAGTCCGCATGTGCACAAAACAAACCGTACTTTCTAAGCGTCAGATACTAAATCGTACAAATGTATATGCACTGCATATCTGTTTGACATAAGAAAATATAACTATTACATATCAAGTTCGGTATATCAAACTCAAAGCCGAAAGCAAAAGGCCCCAGCGGGATTCTCTAACAATCCGCATTCCCCCGTATTGGGAGGAAGTAAGCGCTGTGCCCGCACTTGTGGATACGGACTTCTAAGTAGCTGCACAGCTCAAAATTTCATTAATGTTTATGGTTGGATATTGAGGTAACTGCTAACGATAAATACAAAACCTTACATAAGAAGCTAAACTTCTGCTCAGCAGAGCGCCTGTGCGAGGTCCCGTTCGAAAAGCTCATATACTTCGTCTCACCCGACGATGGACTAAAGGCAGAAGCTACGAACCGCCAGATCCAATCACGAGGCACTTAGACATTGTGTGGTATTTCGCTTCGAAGCACGTATCGGTGCCCACGTCTCGGATCACTGATGGGAATGGGCCGACAGTGGTTCGGATCGAGCAATGAGTGACTCAACAATTTCACATTGCAAAGAAAGCCACGGCTTACTGGCTCATTGCAGTGTCGAAGTTATAAAAATGACGCAGCGTTTTTAGATTCGGAGCATTATTCGTCCAAACCTAACCAATGCTAAGCGTGTCATATAGTTTAGCGTGGAACGGGATTGGACCTGGCGGCCCGTGGCTTTGGCCTTTAGTCCGTCGTAGGATGAGACGAAGTATAGCGAGAACAATTAGAAGCCTTCATTCGCGCTTTGCTTAGGATTATAGACAGATCTCACAGGCCAGTTTTACTACGCCACCACCACCGCAATGCACCGAGGTAACTTTATACCCGTGCCACACGGGCAGGGTGTAAGATAGACAGGTGGGGAAACGAGAGCCAAATGAGCGACCGGATTGTGTCCCCCTCGGTTTTCTCTTTTTCTGTGGCGCCATCTATGTGGAGCACCGCGAACTCTCACCCCGGGTGGGCGACCAGTGGCGACCGGCTAAACTGACGGAGATTGTTTCTCGTGGATTTTCAATGGAGGACTGTCGTGATTTCGGTTTATTTTGAGCACTCTCCTATAAAGTTCCATGCAAATCCGATTCCAATTTTTTTCCTCTCGCCGCAGCGCCATCTGTCGCAAATCGGGGGTACCCGCAAGCAGACGAGTACACAATCCCGTCACGGCGCTGCGGTAGGCTTCTATGGGCCGTTTCCCCACCTGTCTATCTTACACCCTGCACACGGGCCACTCGAATGCAATTTACAACGAATGACATTTGAGCGGACGGCCAATCAGCGCGCGACACTCCGGGCATAGCGCATTCTACGCGCGACAGATTGCGAGCTGATTCGCCGATCACACAAATGTCATTCGTTGTAAATGGCATTCGAGTTGCCCATTGTGGCACGGGGTATTAGTCTCTGCACGTGCCCGAACCTCGCTGGAACTCTACGCGTGAACAGCACGACACGGCACGAACCGTCTCAGGCACTGCCGCCTGTCTCTTGTGAACTAAGTAATGGCGGCTTCACGAATGCGCCGAATACTGGGTGAGGTCGGTCTATCACGCTACGAAGTTCTTTTAGTAAATAGTTTTCAAAGGCTCGCTACCACTACGAGTGCGCGCTTCAGAGCATGCATCCGAGTGGCAGTGCGAGCTCCAGCTACAAATAGCGTGGTCTGAAAACACGACCTGCTAAAACTCTATTCTTTGTAGTACCCGATGGCGACAGCACGCGCTTTCAAGGAAAATACAAAAAAATAGCCAGTCACAAAATGCCGTCGTAGCACTGTCAATGCCGAGAGCTCGTGCCGACTCGGACTTCAGTCAAGGGGTGTCCAAACAGGACGCTACAAAAATCGTCGGGCGACACGGCTCCGACAAATCGTGCGGCACTCCGCTTCCGCCCGCTTTTTTCTTTGCCGGGGGGAAAGTTCCTTCCGTCAAATCTCGCCCGTGTCCTCTACGCGAGCCTTGATCTGTTCATCACGTACGTGGGTCCGGAGGGCCACTCACACGCTCTGTTGGCTGTCGGTGTTAAGAATGGAACCTTCGGCAACCTTCTTCCGAGTTTCAACGCTGCGGAAACGAGTCCCAAAACGAGTCCCGACGTGTTCAGGACTGACGCCCACCTGTCGAAGGCTGCCCAAAACGTGTCTCAACGCGTCCGTGACGTCAACGGGACGTGTGTGTGTGTGCGTGTGGGTTCGTGCGCTCCGGAAGGGGAGAGAGGCCTGGCCTAACTGCGGAGAACCTTGGCTATGACTCATTTCTGACTGCGTCGCGACGGACCCAGCTGCCAAGCACGTGGCTGTCGCACCTGCTGCCCTGGCGGAGGGAGAGGGAGAAAACGGACCCCTATATAAGGCGGGGCGTGAGAGCTCCAGTTGTTCTCTTGGATTTGACGACTGTATCGCTACCATGTAATTAAACCGTTCGTTACGTTACCAATTCTCCCACCTCCACTGGACCCCTGGGTTCTTCACCTCGGGGAATGGTCGTCGTCACGAGCCAGGAAGCTCCCGGACGCGCGGCCTAAGCCCCGCCTCGAACAACTGGTTGGCAGCGGTTGGGATCGGACCATGCGACATCGTGCTACATCTGCGGGTGAGCGTTTGGACTTTGCTTTGAGATTCGCCAGGCTTCAGATTATGGGTAATTAATTTTGAACTGCTGGGAATCCTTAGTGTTTGACTCGTGCGCTAGGTTTGTGTACAACCTCGCGACAAGTTTTATTGCAAAGCCAAAGCTAAAGAGCAGCGATCATGGATCTGATGAGGTTACTGAGAACAGATTTACTCTGTTTATGTGAAGAATTGGGTGTGGAGGTGGAGCAAAAGATGAAGAAATCTGAGATTAGTAAAGCGATTTCAGAGAGCGCGGAAGCAGAGGAAATTAAGATTGCGTGGGAACTGCTTCAGAACGCTAAGAGTGAAGCTGCAGCAAGAGAGGAACGGGAGCGAGAACAGGCTGCAGCGAAAGAGGAACAGGCTGCAGCGAAAGAGGAACGGGCTGCAGCGAAAGAGGAGCAAGCTGCAGCTAGAGAGGAACGAGCACAGACTGCAGCGAAAGAGGAACGAGACCAGGAGCGAGCGCTGAAAAGGCTAGAGCTCGAAATTGAACAACAGCGATTAAACTCGCAGAACAGTAGAGTTGGGGCTCCGGTACGAGCAAGTGAGACCGAGTCGTATCAAATGAAGAAGCTCATGCAGCCGTTTAAAGTTGGGGAAGACGTGGGCCTATTCTTAGTTAACTTTGAGAGGACATGTGAGAAGTTGAGCTTCGCCCCAGAAACGTGGCCGCAACGGCTTTTGACTCTGTTGCCCTGTGAGGCTGCAGAGGTTGTCGCGCGCCTTAGTGCTGGAGACGCGGACGACTACGACAAGGTGAAGTCCAGCCTTTTGAAGCGGTACCGCCTTTCTGCCGAGGCGTTCCGTCAAAGGTTTAGAAACGCATCCAAAAAGAGCAGCGAGGGCTACTCGGAATTCGCGTACGGGCTTAAAACCAACCTGATAGAATGGTTGAAGAGCGAGGAAGTGTACGAAAGCCGAGACAAGGTAGTCGAGTGTGTGTGCCTCGAACAGTTCTTTCGTAGCATTCCGCAGTCAGTCAAGCTCTGGGTGCAGGACAGGGTGGGAGTCGACTCTGTCGAAAGGGCCGCTGAGCTAGCCGAAGAGTACGCGACGCGTAGAAAGCTGAGCGGAGAGGAAAGCGAATCCGGCCGAAGCGATCAGCGCAAGACCTTCCGACAGGGTAACGGCTCGCGAGAAAACGGGCCCGAAAAGCCCGAAGCAGGACAAAAGGTCCCAGAAAAGAGCGCAGAACACTCGAACGGAGACGAGGCGCGGAAAAGCCCAACAGGGCAGTTCGAGGCAAGGAAGCCGTTCCTGTGCTACAACTGTCAGGAGCCGGGACACACAGCGGCCAGATGTAAGAAACCGCGGGTTGTGTTCTCGTACGTTAACGGTAGTGACGAGGACCTGAAGCTCCTTCGTCCCTATCTTCACGAGCTCCAGGTAAACGGAAAGCCGTGCAGGGTGCTTCGTGACAGTGCAGCGACGATGGACGTTGTCCATCCGTCGTATGTAACGCCCTCCGATTTTACGGGAAAGGTAGTTTGGATCAAGCAGCTGCTTGAAAAGCACAGTGTCTGTCTGCCTATGGCGACAGTAAGGATAACTGGCCCGTTCGGAGAGCTAGTGACAGAGGCGGCTGTCTCGCAAACAGTCCCGTTGGAATATCCTTATTTGTTTTCTAACCGGTCAGATTTCCTGCTGCGCGAAAGGGGTCAACAACTGGGAAAAGGGCTAGTACAGTCGTGTACGAGGTCCAAATCGCGTCAGGTCGCCCCTTTGTTGACGAGGGATCCAGAGCCAGAGGCAGCTGACGGGGAGCAAGCACTCCCAGTGTTGGAGGCAGAAAACCGGGATGAGAGGGACCAGGTTGTAGAACAGCCTGACCTCGCAGCGCTAGAAAGCGTACGCCGTCCCAACGAGCCGGCGAAAAAGGCGGAGGAAGAGGGGATCCGTGAAAGATCTCTCGTAGCTCCGGCGTCGCGTAACTTTGGTCCTCTGCTACGAGTAGACAGAGTGTCTTTGACAGTCGAGCAGAAGAGCGACCCTAGTGTGTCAGGGTTTCGCGCTACAGCTCAGGAGATTGCTAGGACCAATGTGACGGGGCATGAAAAGGCGGATTGTTTTATCGGCGCTATAAGGACCGCATTTTCACGTCTAGAAATCACGTGAAAATCGATCACTATGACTTCAGCGTAAGAAAAAGGAAAGGCAAATTTAACGGCAATGCCGATGGGTTGAGCAGATTTTTCTGACATCACGAAAATTAGTAGGGTTGATCTCAGAGGTCTTCGTCATCCACGGGAATGAGGATCTAAGTGGGGGCACTTCGTTGAAACCCCAAAATGACCTCACAAATTGCGGAAAGTTTTTGTCTTTTGTCTTTTGTTCTTAGTGACCTCGTTGGAAAAATGAGTTTTTTTTGGCGACAGGGGGTCTCGATACCCGGAATTGTACCAAATTTTGGTAATCCGTAATCCAGTCTGGCGGGTCTTTGGCGGATTCCGAGCGTTTGACTGCGGTGTGGCGTGGTGTTGTGGGGGACGTTTCCGCTGATGCCTCCGTTGTGAGAGGTTTGGGAGTTTGTTTGGTGCTTGCAGCGTCTTCACAAGGCCTACTCCAAGCCCACCTCTTCAGGCCAGCGATTGTACCACCGGCCATTCGAGGTTTCCCTGGCCCCGGAGGGGCTGTTAAGAATGGAACCTTCGGCAACCTTCTTCCGAGTTTCAACGCTGCGGAAACGAGTCCCAAAACGAGTCCCGACGTGTTCAGGACTGACGCCCACCTGTCGAAGGCTGCCCAAAACGTGTCTCAACGCGTCCGTGACGTCAACGGGACGTGTGTGTGTGTGCGTGTGGGTTCGTGCGCTCCGGAAGGGGAGAGAGGCCTGGCCTAACTGCGGAGAACCTTGGCTATGACTCATTTCTGACTGCGTCGCGACGGACCCAGCTGCCAAGCACGTGGCTGTCGCACCTGCTGCCCTGGCGGAGGGAGAGGGAGAAAACGGACCCCTATATAAGGCGGGGCGTGAGAGCTCCAGTTGTTCTCTTGGATTTGACGACTGTATCGCTACCATGTAATTAAACCGTTCGTTACGTTACCAATTCTCCCACCTCCACTGGACCCCTGGGTTCTTCACCTCGGGGAATGGTCGTCGTCACGAGCCAGGAAGCTCCCGGACGCGCGGCCTAAGCCCCGCCTCGAACACGGTCAATCACTCAAGGCCTCCGCCGTTTTGCAAGTCCCGAAAACGGGAAAGGGAAGACTCTGGGTGAAGGGGCAAGCCAGGCAAGCGCGCGTCGTGTCCAAGGTCGTGTCGTCTCCTAGCGGTATGTCTATGCTGAAAAAAGCGATGGAGAAACTTCATCGTGACGCCGCCGGTGGGAGGAGCCTAATCTCAATCGGCGGTGAACTCAACTGGTAGGGAACTTCATCGCGGCGCGTTGATGACGTCGACGAAGAGTGGCGATTGAGTTGTAACTTCATCGGGATTTGTACCCAAAAAATGTCCCTAGAGGGAATTGCGCAACGCCACATCGGAGGTTCTTGTAAAAGCAAAAATTTCAACTTATGAAAATGTATAATTCGTTACAATCTAAATACAATTACCGGTGTCAAGTTTAGGTCGCATGAATCATGTCTTTTTACAAAAGTGACACAATTTAGATGATCGCAACGCGTGAGCTGCATCGCGATCGTGATGAATCGTCATGGCCGACGGTGAACGTCGCGAGTAAAGTGCTCGTGTGTTCGTACGGAAATTTGCCTCACTTTTGGAATTTTTGCTGTCGAGTCGGACTTTTTCAAAGGTTGTCACGTCGCGATTGCCACTCGGCAGTCTGGTGGAGGACGTCAACCAAGTGTCGTTGCTGAACTCGAGGAGTAGGACAGAATCCTTGCCCCAGTGAGAAAGATTCCTCGCAAAGACACGGAAGAAGGCGCATGATTTTGAGGGCGGACGCGCCTCGTCCATCGTCACATGGCATCTCGGCTGCAGTGTTCGTAAGTGCATGGAATCTCAATGGGAGGTTTTAGCGTAGCTTTGCCGTGGGCAGCGAATTTGCTACTGGGAGCTCGCGCTGTAACTGGTTTTTGGGGAAGCTACTTTTCGGTGCGATGGCGTTAAGGACGTGTCAGTGAATGATTATCTTCAGTTCTAGAAGGCAGAACTGCCTATTAATCACGCAGGAATAAAATACGTGCGGACTCTTTTCTGTTCCTGCGCCGACCAATGAAATTATCGTATGTTTGAAAATTTTTTCGGCCTTTCTTTCCCCGCTGCGTTAGAAACAACCGCAGCGACAGACCAATCACAGGTCGAGGAGAGCTGGTTGCGCGCGTTGCATGCCGGTCGTGGGCCTGCTCCTTCTATATGCGAACATGGTGTCGGTTGTGATCGTTGGCGTAGTCGGCGTGGTGCAAGCTCATCGTTCCGCGTAAAAGCGCTATCCTTGACTGAATTTTCGTCGAGTGTCGCTATGATAACCCAGCACGTACTAGAAGGGAAGATCCACATACTCGTGTGGCGATGTCGTGGCGGCACTCTCAAGAAAGCAGAAACGCCCGTGCCGTCGTGTTTGTTTACTTCGACTACAGTGGTTCCAAGCATTTGTGTCTTCGAACATCGCCCAAATTTTTCATTTGGCGCATTTCATGCGTGTGCTCAAGTTCAAGGTATTACTGGCGCGTACCGTATTAAGGATGCGAATTTTCATGCGTCTTATCACCGGAGGAAAGTGATTAGTGTTAGCAATCCTGAACGCTCGCAACGTCTATCCGATCACGAAATCATATTTCTACGTTGCTATATCGCTGCTAAGATTACATCGTCTTTTATGATCGTAGAAAAGGCGTGTGGCGATATTTGTACCATTGGCAAAGTCGTGTATTAGAGTCGTGATCGTCCAAGACGGCTTACTGAATCTTTTTATTTCATCCACTGTACCCTTGAAGCCTATCGTGAAAAAAAGAAATAAAGCTTTAGGCTATAGAAAACTGTATGTCTATATTCTGTTACGGCATTGAGTGGCAGTGCGTCCCCTTTTTAGAGGCGCCGCTGAAACAGCTGACGGCGGCGTTGAAGCGGTCGCCGTGCTGACGACCCGCTGCGCTTGTTGCAGTGGCTCCTGGTGTGTGTACCGCGACTCAGAGCGGTCGTTCCAGTTGCAACGGACGCAGTCGTAGGTAACGCGCTCGTTGCACATGTCTGAACCAGCCTCCTCCCGAGGCGAAAGTCAACGTGGCGACATCGTTTGACATCACGTACCAGAGGTTACGCTGCGATGCCAAACGTTGGTTTGGTTATGACTTGCCCCAACCGCAAATCGAAGAACGCCCGAAAAGGCCTGCGTATCGTCGTCCTCGGAACCCGAACACGACTCCGAAGCGCTGCTATCGTCCACATCGCACGTCAGAGTGGCGTCATAGAAAATCATCCCCAGGTCGGCTGTCCGCCGAAGAATTTCAACCTCTAACGGCGTCAGGTCCTCGAGCGTAGAGAACTCCGCTATGATCGAAGCTCGAATGACAAGAGTTCGGCCGGTGCGGCTCCCTCGGGATCACTGCGCGACGGAACGTCGTCCAACGCACTTGGCCCGAGCATCTTTTGATAAGCGTGCGAGGACCAATGAGAGTGGTTTCGTTTCCGGATGGATCCGAGGTTTGGCAGCCTTCAATTACATTTTTATTAAAGAAATAATCACCGTATGACTATATTCTTTGGTTTTTAGGGATACTTAGGGCGTCTAGATTCAGTTGTCATCATCAAAACACGAACTCAAAAACCACTTGAGTGCCCCTTTAAGACCAGCTCCCAACGCTATGAGCTCGTGCTTCTAGCCTTCTCTGTGGTACAACATAAGGTGAAACGGAGTATAGCTGCTTTGGTGTCCACTGCACTCGTCGAACACGCTAGAGAGGGGAACGGCGGAGTTTGGAGTTTGGCATTCGGATTCAAACGCGTTCGACGAGCGCAGTGGAGACAAAGGCAGCCTTTGTCTTCCACTGCACTCGTCGAACTCTTTAAAACACGGGACGCCGGCATCCGGCGTTTAACTCTCGCCTTCAAACGCGTTTGACAAGTGCAGTGGTGACAAAGACAGCTAGCTTTAGGCCTAGCCACTAATCATTCGAACCAGTGCTCGGCGTTCTGATGTCCCCCTGCGATCTCGTCTCCTGTCCCTCAGTTTCTCGACGCATTGCTCGCCGTCTAGGCTTCCCTACAAGTATAAAACGAGAAGGCTATAATGCACGCTGTCTATGACTTCCTGAATTCGCTGTCTACGTCACAGCAGAGATCTTGCTCAAGTGCCTTCCTTCATGAGAACTTATGTATTGCTTCACTTCAAAAACCCCTATCAGGGTGGGAACGCAGTAATACGAGACGACGCCCAAGGTTAAAGATGATGATGGCTTCCACGGACGGACTATTAGTATATATACTTCTACGAGGACAAAGCGTGTACCTCGACGCCAAGGCATCGCCTCGATTTGAATAGACTCCCGCGAAGGTTCCTGAGTTCTGAGATTTATGATCGCTTGGTTGTGGCATGGAGTTAGCATTCTCGTGCGATTTCCAAAAGAAGCTTTCTGCTTCTGTCAGCAAATTGAAAGGTATTCCCTATGCCTTCGAGATTAATCATTCAGTCATGTTATTGTTTCTGGGAAAGTTGAAAGCGTGGAAGAAGTACTTTGAGATTATCACCCGCCTGTTGGCTGCCTGCCACGGTTGCCAAGACGAGGAAATTGGCGCCGTCCGATTTCAAATAGCGAACGACTTCAAGTGCAACAGAACGAATCCGATGCTCATGCATGCCCGTTTCTAACTGGATGAGCATCGCACAGCCGTGCGATCATGTATCAATCCTGTGTGATGCACGTTGAAGGCTCCAGCAGTGGCGTAGCCAGGAATCTTTGGGGCAAGGGGGGGGGGGAGGGGTGCTGAATATACTCCCCCCCTGGCTACACCACTGGACCTCAGGCTAGCAGTCCGCGATAGCTAAATTCCTCGTCTGCAGCGTGAATCGGTATCATATTTAAAGCTTCTCGCTTTTCAACATTCAACATCAAATTTGCCTTTTTATGTAATCAAACTACATGCGCAGCACTTTCAAACATTATACAACCGGCTAGCTATCCTTGCGTTATTTCCATCAACGACTGGAAACCAAAAATGCGCAAATGATCTATACAATGAACAATCCCCCCGTGTCCATAGCATAGTTTTTACGAGTTGACTGGTAGTCAATTTATTGCATGTTAGGGTAAACATATCCCTAAAATGTCGCGCGCAGAGCGCGCTACGAACTGTGGGAACGTCTTGCATGCTCCTCCTTGCCCCCGCAGCGCCTGCCACGTGACACTGAAAATAGCGAGAGAGAGACAGAGTGTTGAAGGTAGCGTTTGTATTGGGATTCTGGGGACTCCCTCCCGCGTGGCTCCGGTCCAAAGTCTCCCTCCTGTGTGCCAGCTGTTTGTGCAAAGGGCCATACACGCATTTGGTCATGAGCGCGATGCGTTCAGTTGTGGCAGGCGGAAGCGTAGCGTTGCGAAGAGCGTTTGCACCAAGCTTGTACACACAGTTGCTTTGTCAGGTAGTCGACCGCAGTCAAGAGCCAATAAGAACCCGCTATTGTCGCTAGCGGCTCACCAGTAGTAAGCGAAATAAAGCATTGTTTGTGTTTTTGCAGCCTGTTTTGCTAGCACTGTACTCATCGGCTAAATTTTCAGCTGGGGATTACAGTATTAATATTAATAAATGAAAAACAGAAGAAAAGAAATACACGGCAACATGGCGGCGCTCGGAGACAGAATCAAAGTGGACAATCTTGGGACGATCCCGCTGGCTTCCGCGACTTCAGTACAACTAGAGTTCCTGCATAGCTACCTGCGGTCCCCCTTCGGGGGTGCATATCGGGGAACTCTAAGTACAACATGACCCTTCGCAGCCCTGGAAAAGCCTGCTCCCGTAATCCCTACCACTCCGCCCCCCCCCCCCCCCCCCCTTTAAAAAAAAAAAAAAAAAATTAACCGGGTACGTTTTGCCGACGGGCGCGAGTGAGGACGTAACCCTCTTTTCCTCTCCCTGCTTTTGACTGCTCTAACAAAACGATACGCTTTGGAAAGTTGAGCGAGTGTTCTATTCCCTTCCGTCGCACTGCGTGGCGTTGCGAGACGGCGCGCTTCGGGCCGCCAGTAACTAAAGTAACCGCTTCCTGCTCCAAGGACGCCGTTCCGCACTCAAACGCGTTTGACTTTTACAAGTACGGCATCTGGACGCCGCCATTTTGCTCGCTTGGGGTGTGCTTGGGCGCGTCTCCGATTACGACTTACACGACGGAAAGGTAAATTGGCGACTCCCTCGCCGTGTGTGTGTGTGGGGGGGGGGGGGGGGGGGGGGGCGGGGGGGAGGTGATAGCTAGTAAAGTTTTGCTAGTAAAGTATTTGTGGTGATAGTTACAAAAATGCAGAGGGGACTCCTCCCAAGTCGAATCCCAAAGCGCGCCTATCACGTCAAAGTGCTGCGGTGGCGCTGTTGTTGGCACGACGCGAATCCGGTTTCTGCGCACGCGCACTGCCTACCTTGGTGTGGAGCAAACGCAAACTTGTTGTGGATTCCTTTCCGACACCTCGGATTTCGCTGCGCCTTTTGCCAAAGGTCCTCGCCTCAGGTTTTCCTGGGAAAGCCGCAGGAGAAGGTATCGTCGCCTCGGGCCCATGGCCTCAAAACATCTGAAAAACCGCCTGCTGACACTCCCCTGAGGCTACCTCGTATCACGGTCCCACTGGTCATACAAAAACTGTCTGTAGACATGTTCGAAACAAATCACGCTTCGAAGATGCTTCAGAAGTGCTCTCACGTAATGCTGTCGTCATGGTATACTGAACAGCCATAGTTAGGGAGGACTCCACCGAAAAAATGGCAAATATCGACATCGAAAAAAAAAAAAAGAAAAAGAAAAAGGTTTAATTTGATGCAGAGATAAGATAAACTATTCATTTGAATTTTGCGATGCTTACCTTTCTCTTTCCACTCTAATAGAACTTACACGGACATGCAACTATGCAGTGGACGTGCGTCCACCACCTAGTGTCGTCTTCGTGAGGAATTGAGCAAAAACAGCAGGGTGATTTCATCTCAACTCAGGCACGAATTTTGGGTCGAATTTTAACTTTTTGTCAAAAAAAGTATATGTTCTCGGGCAAATCCTATAATAAAAGAAGACGCAAACGGCGAGTTCGTCGGATTTTGTGTTCTCAAGTTATGGACCGCTGAAGCGGCCAAGGTGGAAACTGACATTTTTCCAGCTTATCAAGGATACCATATTTCACTCCATCCCTTTTCCCTACTTTTTACGCTACATCAATATAACTTTTTGGGAACACTCTCGACATATGCTTCTTTTATGCTAATTACGCGTCTAGGTCATGAGATCCTTACTGTTTTTTTGGTTTTAATTGTCAAAGAGCCTCTCTGCGACAATATTTGACGAAGTTCAGCAAGCTGTGCTGTGTGACCTAATCAACGTATTTTTTATTATCTTTACATCACCGTAAAGCTTAAATTAAGCTCTTTCATTTGAGTATAATTTAAATATTTTGTGATAAATATATAATGCGCAACATGTGCCTAAAAACGAATATTTCGAAAAACTAGCAAGTTAGGAGTCAATTTTCTAAACAAAAACACCTTTTATTTATTTTATTTTTTATTCACAGTTAGGTAATATGGTAGTCTAACAGGAACTACCCACAGAAATTGTAATATATTGTTTATATGGCAGCTATTAAGACTCGAATCTCGTTCTATGAGCGTCTTGAACGGGACTTCGCACAGGCGCTCTGCTGAGCAGAATTTTGGCCTATGTAAGGTTTTCTATTTATCGTTAGCAGTTACCTCAATATACTACCATAAACCTTAATAAAATTGGGAGTAGTGCACTTAAAAAATTTACTTAGAAGTCAGTATCCCCAAGTGCGGGCACAGCGCTTACTTCCTCCAATACGGGGGAATGCAGATCGTTAGAGAATTCCGCTGGGACCTTTTGCTTTCGGCTTTGTGGGATTTTCTAGCTACTAACACAAGTACCGATAGAGTAACCAAAGGGTTATCTCAACAGCGGCGGCGATCTCAAAGGAGACGTCAAACCTAGTAGCGCGGTCCCCACATCTCCGCGGCAATATAGACGACGTTTAGGGCCACATTACCGCGGGCCGGTTCGTTAAATTACCTCCGTCGGTGCCAATGATCGACTACCTTGTCTCACTCCCTCCAATATAGCGGAAGAGAAGACACACGAACCAGAGTAAGGACAGAGTCCAAGAGCATTTATTAAAACTCTCTTAATGAACTACTATGTCCCCATCCAAAATGCCCCCCGCGTCGGCAAGGCAAGAATTGGTCCTTACCTGCCAGACGCGGGGTTCCGGAGGGCCAAGAGCGGGAAAGCATCGGAGAAGTCGCCGACACACGTCCTATTTATTTCGCGGTCACCGGACGACTCCCCCTCCCGAATGCGGGAAAAGTCGAGGCGAAAGCCTCCTCGCCTGCCAGCAGTGATTCGCATCCGAGCGGGGGGACGGAAAGAGGTCCCCCCGGGAGAGAGTGAGAGGAGGGAGCTCCTTCTTCACGAACAGTCTGTCTATGCTGGAAAAAGCGATGAAGAAACTTCATCGTGACGTCGCCGGTGGGAGGAGCCTAATCTCAATCGGCGGCGAACTCAACTGGTAGGGAACTTCATCGCGCCGCGTTGATGACGTCGACGGAGAGTGGCGATGGAGTTGTAACTTCATCGGGATTTGTACCCAGAAAATGTCCCTAGAGGGGAAAGCGCAACGCCGCATCGGAGGGTCTTGTGAAAGCAACATTTTTAACTTCTGAAAATGTAGAATTCGGTACAATCTAAATACAATTACCGGTGTCAAGTTTAGGTCGCATGAATCATGTCTTTTTACATAAGTGACACAATTTAGATGATCGCAACGCGTGAGCTGCATCGCGATCGCGATGAATCGTCATGGCCGACGGTGGATGTTGCGTGTGAAGTGCTCGTGTGTCTGTACGGAAACTTGACTCACTTTTGGAATTTTTGCTGTCGAGTCGGGCTTTCTCAAAGGTTGTCACGTCGCGATTGCCACTCGGCAGTCTGGTGGAAGACGTGAACCAAGTGTCGTCGCTGAACTCGAGGAGTAGGACAGAATCCTGGCCCGCAAAGACTGAAGAAGGCGCATGATTTCGAGAGGGGGACGCGCTTCGTCCGTCGCCACACGGCATCTCGGCTGCAGTGTTGGTAAGTGCTGGGAATCGCAATAGGCGGTTTTAGCGTAGCGTTGCCGTGCGCAGAGAAATTGCTACTGGGATTTCGCGCTGTAACTTTGAAGCATGCTTGTCAGCGCGCTTAAAGCCTTACCAGCCGTACCGTGGCCACCGCAGAACACGGTAACGGTCTGCTAAAACTTGCTACTGGTTGTGAACAGACACCGTGTTGTTTTTGGTCTTATTGACTTTGCACGAGTGTGCTGCCTCGTAATGTTTCTTCGAAAGCTCGGATCGTAGCGCTCAAGCTCACGAGTTAATTTCTCTAGACCTGTGCATGAGGCACTCCGATACTTGAATTCTAAGGTGTAGGCAATGGGCATTACATCAACGCGTAACCGGAAAGGCTGTCAATTTGTTGTGCGTTAACTTGTGTTTAACTGGATTTTGCAGGACTCATCTGCTGCGACCAAAGGTGCTAGTGAGGACCCAGCACAGGTGGCAGCTCCACCACCACCACCACCAAATGGTAGGTATAAAAAAGTCTGGACTCATCTCCATGATACGCTGTTTGCACCTATGTCGCGGCATTAACATGTATTATGCACGAGTGCCGTCGGTAGTCTCATGCTGATGGCCACTGATGGTCCATGGTTGCAGCTTTGCTACACTGTGATCATGGTGAACTGTGCTGGCTCCAGTAGCCCAAAGTGACAGTTGTTGTGCCCATGTCAGCAATTTCATAAAACTGTGACCACTATCTGCACTGTGCATAACTACGAGGAAGGTCGAAGAAGCTGTCATAAACATTATTGTGCCTGGTCGGTAGATCCCAAGGTGGCTGTAGGTCCAACCGTGTTCCTTGCAAGGTGACACCTGAGCAAGACTCACAAAAACTTGGGTGTACACATGGTGCAGAAGCAATCGACACATGGTTACTCGAGTTTTGTGTCGAACAAGACAGCAGATAAATGGATGAGACTAAGTGTCAGTTTGGAAAAAGGGCTGTGTCTCCGGTCCCGTTTCCCAACAGGGGCCTGCTTCAACCAAACATTCCCACTGTGTCTCTCGTCCCATTTAGCGGCCTGCTTCCACCAAACATTCCCGGCAACACCACAGCTACCCACCACTCTGAAATTGACAAGGGAATGACACTAAGACAAAACTGGCTCACCAATTCCAAAATTGATGTCTGCTATTTATATAGAAGGTCCACTTCTAAAAATATTTAGTGCAAATGGCTGTGGGAGCAGGACGCACCTAGCTGGGCATTGCCTATCGAACTCGGCGAAATCGTCATGCACTTTTCCATATTTCTCTCAATTTTTTGCACTCGAAATTCAAGTCCTCCACCTTTGGCTAAAGATCACAATCTGTCATAGTCCAGTTAAGAGTAAGTAGCAGATGGTTCTTGCCACCACACAGGGCAATATTTTCTGCATACTGCACTGGACAAACACGGACGAACTTTGTCGTGATCACTTGACGGTTTAAACTTCTGCCTAGACCTAGCCGAAGTTCCTGCAGTAGCACATATTGCCACGCGCGTCTCCGAGCAGGCGCGCTTGTGGCGGAGTGATTGTCGTGCTTGCCTCCCTTGAAAAGGTCCAAGGTTCGATGCCTGGCCGCGCATGCACCTTTTTGTTAATGCCCCGCACCTCCACCACAATGTCACGAATGACAGATGATGAGGTGACGAATGAACAAAAACTGAACATTTAATTTGGTGAACTTGTGCCAAAAACAAAAGTACAAAGAGGTAGCTTCGCAGGCGTCAAGGCGGAGTAGCACGATCGAGCGCAAGAGCGAGACTCCGTATCGCCTCGCCCTGATATACGTGGGTGTCTGGGACAATCGGCGTAGAAGGTTCGGCGCATATAACATTTGGACTTCGAACAATGACATTTACAGAAACAACAAAAAGGTGCCTGCGCGGCCAGGCATCGTACCTCGGCCCTTTGCGTGGGAGTCAAGCACGATAACCATTCGGCTACGGGCACACTTGCTCAGAGACGTGCTTGGCAATATGAGCAGCATCTGACATGTACAGAGTGGTGGCCACCACCACGGCGCCTACTGACATGACATCACCCGCAAACCATGTATGCGTGCTACTGAAACTGTGTCATGTTGTCATCCATGCACCAGTCATCAGGTAAACTGCCACCCTGGATGGTGAGGGCCTGAACTGCCCCCAACTGCACTGTTTAGGACCTCTCGCCCACTCAGCAGGAGCAGTTGGTTGCTTTGCACATGCTGCTGGAGTGCAACATGAATGCCCTAGTTTTAGACAAGTGCAGTCAAGGTCCAAAATTGGCTGGCAAGAATTGTGTAGAGAACCGTGGAAAGAAAACCTGCATCATATGGCAATAATGAGTTATTTTAGGCCGAGTTTCTTCATCCTGCTTTATTCAGTTACATCTTGAGCAGCTCGTGCTCACGTCCTTTGTTGCTCGCTCAACGCATTGCTGAAGAGCTGGACTTCCACAGCATCAAGTGCATTGATGGGAACAACAGTTAGCATGTCATTGGAAATCAGCTAGGACAGACAGTCATAGCAGAAAGGAAGGCGAATGCAGCAGTCTTGTGTTTCCCATTCTTTTCCTTTTTTGGGTTTCGAAGTGACCGATTTCCACCAGCTTGTCCCTTTCCATTTTTTCATGTGATCGACGGAGCAGGCCTGTTTACTGCAAAGTAATTAGATCAAGCTAAATGCACATTGCTGAGGGCTGCCCGTCTCATAGGTTACGTGCTGTACTGGAAAACCCACAGCATGAGTATGCTGGTCTGAGCACTTCCTTAGTTAGGAAGGTGCTCGCATAAACTAAACGTCTTTCCAGAGTCTCGCATTCTTGCTATTTCCAGTACTGCACGAGAGTTATGAGAGAAGGTTAAAGCAGTGGTATGCCTTACACTACTGCTCACCACACCACTGGGATTATATTGTTCTATGCAATTTCTCTAACATGCTGTTTAAAAATGTATGTATTTGTAAGCATTAGCCTCTTTCGTGTACTTTGTCTGCAGGCTGTGGAGGGACAAGCAGCTGCACATGCCCAGCAGTCATCTTCACTGACCACACTCGTGCTGCACCTCATGGTGGTGCAGAATTTCCATCTACAATAAAAATGCTCCCTATGCACTATTTTGCTTCTGTCATGATTTCAGTATAGCATGGAAACAAGATTTGCAGAAGTACCTTGGTCATACCCGACAAAATTGTCATACATAGAATAAAATTTTTGGGTCAGCAAATCTCGGTGCAATTGCTTATGTTCCGGCACTTGTATTGCAACTTCTGGTGTCAATGTGAATTTTGTATACAAGGAACCAGACATTTCCCAATTAACGGTGGCACGGTGGTGGAGCTCCAATCATCCAGATGCCAGCAACCACAATTAATTCTTCACCTTTTCTTTCTCTATGCTTAGAACAATACACTGTTCGAGCCGGAATGCTTACACAGTCGATGAGAAACGAGATGCCACCCGTGAGGGGGCCCTGCTTTTGTTCTCAGTCGTAATGCTTCGGAGTCTAGCTTATGCAATTCACATTTTTGCCAGGTTACCCTTGCCATAAACATTGTGTTAAAAAGCTTTTTCAGAAACAGCAACTTATCACAGACACATAAAGTTCCAATTTTAGGTGCCATACCAAAAAATCTCTGACAGCACATGCTTGGTGTGGTGTTTCTTCAGCCCAGGTACCAGAGCAATAAAAAGAAATACACTTGTCATGTCTATCTTTTTCTAACATGAGACAGAATTTTCTGAAATACCAGACTTGCCTGCCATGGGCTTGGGGCAAGTCGTTTTAATGAGTGTGCAATTGCTTCAGATCAAGAAAAGTGTCCTCGTATCAAACTGCTCCATCTATAATAGGTAGTCGATAAAAGAACCCAGGAAAATTGAATGCTGCTTGTACTGTCTGCTAGGTAGATCACTCTGCAGTCAAAAGGGACTTGCCGTGTCTACTAGATTGGGCAAGTCAGAAAGTATGATGCAAAATTGCAAGCAGATGCACACAAGTATATTTCAGATTTGACGAGTCAAAAGACAAAGCTCGCAACAGGCTCGACAGCTGTCAGGCTTCAAGTTTGACGAGGGCGACCCTGGTAGGCAGCACATACTTGGGGTGCAGAGGCGGCCTTTGATTTTTCAACGCTGCACAACTTGTCCTCTGCTGTCAAAGATCACGCAGTCCTCCGGGTCGAACTCTTGAGGAGCAAGGGGCTTGGGAAGATACTGTTATACAAGCCCGCCTTGTACAGAAAGGTAAATGCTGTGCCCAGTACCTTTGCAACCACTGGACCTGCTTTTGAGCATCCTATTCACTGCTCCACAACAGAATCTTAAGCAATGCCTTTTTGTTAAGCGTAGCCTTGGGCCAGCACAGCATCCATTGGGGTTGCGAGGAATTCGTGTGCAACCACGGTTTCAGGGGTTAGTCGCTGTCACCTGCACACAACAGTGAGACGGTATCTGACATGAATGTTTCATAACCTTTTCAGTTGTCCGAAAGCACATCAAGACTAGATAGAGATTCTATATGCTAATGCAGCCTCTACTTGGAGCTAGTATAGTTACATAGCATCCCAAAAAGCCTGAAACGTAATAATAAAAACAGCTGAAAGAAAAAAGGGGGAGGTATTCCACTTGCCTAGCACAATACCCAAAATTATGACTTCAGAGCAAAGACCTGCAGCGTCAATTAAGTTTATTATCTCTTTATTTTCCTTTATATACAAAGGTGGGAGATAGGGCATATAATGTCAAACGTCAAGCTGCATGGCTTGCAGCTTGACGAGGCGCTCTACCCCGTGTGGCAGAAAAGCAGCAGAAATGTTTCAGACAACACAAGCAAAAAACAAGATACACCAGTTTGAACCTGCAATCGTAAAGTGAAAACGTACACAACGTGCTGCAGCTGAACAATTTCCAGATGTTGAGGGCCGAGACATTTGGATGATACACACATGCAATCACGAGTAAGCTTGAATGCGTGCGACGATCTCGCACGACACTCGTCACGTTGAATGAGGCGCCCGTTTTCTACCGAGAGCTCTCGTGCAAGCGCATTGAGAAAATGTTCTATTCAGACTGTATTAGAGAACACAGCGTATTGAGAAATGAGAACTTACCGACAACACCGCTGAACTCGCATCGCTGAACTTCTTGGTTGTCGTCTTTCCGTCTTCCCTTTCCGCGCCAAGCCCACCCACCTTCAGCCTCGGGTTATCGATTATCGCCTCTGTAACATCCAAAAACGCGACACGCAGCACACCGACGCACGGTGATGTCTTCGTCGCAGCAAAATGTGCCGCCAGCAACGCAGAAGCTGAGAGCACTTGCTGCTCGGCTGTCAGCATATCGGGCCCCTCGCGACGCCGCCAAAGCTTCCACGGCAACTGTCAGCATCAACGAGTGTCGGGCAGTATTCCCCGATTACGTCCCTGACGAACCTTGAACCGAACATATAAAAAACGTAGCGATATGGTCCGCAAAAGCTCGACTTGGCTTGCCCCGTCCGCGAGCGTGAACGTCGCCATCTTCATTGACTTTGGCAACTTTGGCTGCCAGACTACTACAAAGTTATCTTCATCGGCAAACTCAATCGTGACGACATTTTGACGTCACCGCTAACTTTATTATTTCACCAGCATAGCTCGAACTCCATCGGAATCCGTAGGGAAAAACTCAATCGCAACGTCACATCACGTGACCAAAAGGGCAGCCAATCAGCGACCGATTGAGTTAACTTCATCGTTGAGTTTGCGACCTAGCATAGACAGACAGGTCGGAGCTCACGGCGAAGGCGGCCGAGCGTTCCGACCCGCGGCCGTTATCACAGCCATCGGGGAAGGGAGGCCACAGGAATCCCCACAGCTTTGAGCTTGAAATACCCAACTTGATATGTTATAGTTATATTTTATGATGTCAAACAGATATGCAGTGCATATACATATGTACGATTTAGTATCTGACGCTTAGAAAGTACGGTTTATTTTGTGCGCGTACGGATTCTTTCGTGAAATAAGGAGCCTTTCGTAGCGTGTAAGACTTCACATGTTATAGTCATGTGTTTAGGTTTCATTTCTAGTTTCCGTGATTCATGCCGGGTTACTTAAACTTTTTCCTCTTGACTTAAGTTTGTCCGGAAGTCTAGATGTTACGTATCTTCTCCGTCAATACATAGGGCGAAGCTCACACACCGTGCAAATCACCCCAGTGCCAAGTAAATAAATATTGTTAGGATAAATATTGTTGCTTCACTGGCTTTTACGCTCAGTTATTGAGGTAAGTACTAACATTGAATAGAAAACCTTACACAGGTCGAAATTCTGCTCAGCTGAGCGTCTATGCAAAGTCCCGTTCAAAACTCCCATAGCACGAGATTCGAGTCCTAATAGCGGCCATACAAACAATATATTACAATTTCCGTTGGTAGTTCTTAAAAGAGTACTATGTTACCCAGTGGGGTAGCCAGAAAATATTTTCGGGAGGTGTTTCAAGGTCGGGTGCAATCACACACACAGTAAAAAAATAATATATATATATATATATATATATATATATATATAATAAAGTAAAATTTCGGGGGGTGTTCTGACACCTGAACACCCCCCCCCCCCCCTGGCTACGTGCCTGATCTTACCTGACTGTGAATAAAAAGTGTAAGAAATAAAAGGGTGTTTGTTTTTAGAAAATCGACTTCAAACTTGCAAGTTTTTCTAAATATTCGTTTTTCACGCAAATGTTCCGCGTTATATGTTTAGCGCAAAAGATTCAAATTATACCCCAAAGAAAGATCTTAATTGCAGCTTTACGGTGATGTAAACATCGTAAAAATATATTGATTAGGTCACACAGCATAGCTTGCTGAACTTCGTCAAACATTGTTCCAGAGAGGCGTTTTGACAATTAAAGAAAAAAGACAAAAAAAAAAAAAAAAAAAAAACATCACAGATAATATGAACTAGACGCTTTATTAGCATAATTCGCCGTTTGCGTCTGCTTTTCTTAAAGGAATTTACAGGTTGCTACTAAAATTTCAGAGGCGTCACTTATGAGTTAGTGTACATTTGTTATAATAATAATAATATAATAATAATAATCTTTATTTCATCTTTTCCACATACAATTTTACAAAGATTCATACCCCACATAAGCCTAAGCGGCTTGTGCGTAGGGCAGCGACAGAGCTCTAGTCACTTATAACAAACCCTTTTTTACACTTGTTCAGTTCCTTACAAAAAATAAAAATGAAATAAAAATGAAAATGAAAACAGGACATATACACCTTTACTCCATAATTCTCTACAAAATAACACACACAGTACTACACAATTTAGATTACAACCCCTAGCTGGTAGACTTCTCTTCTGCTTATTGCAGCTCTTTTCTGTTAATAAACCATTGTTTTAACTCACGTTTTAACTCGCTTATTTTTGTAATTTCTATTATTCTTGGTGGTAGCTTATTGAACACTCTAGGTACATATGATGCTCTAACTGCTTTTCCATATTTCGTCTTAACCTTTGGTTCTTGGAATAAATTTTTAGGCCTTAGGTTTCTTATCGGGATATACTTTGTTTTATATTTATCGCTAAATTGATGTTTAATTATAATATTTAATTCCAGTAAGTCACTAAGTTTTTGAATATCCAAATGTCGATACATGTAATGCAAAGGTCTATTTTCATCTACATACAAGTTTTTTACTACTTTATTTAAGATAGAATTTATTTTGTCTTGTAAATACTTTGCACAGTGCCCGTATATAGTAATTCCATATTCTAAGACTGATTTTCCCAAGCTATGATATATCATCTTTAATATTGGTTGAGGTAAACACGATCTTAGGTGGTATAATTGGGCTGCAACTGATCTAAGTCGTTTACAGATGTGTTCCACATGTTGGTTCCATTTCAGATGCTCGTCAATGTATAGTCCTAGGTATTTCACACTCGTAGTCATTTTAAGGGGTTCACAATTACAATGTTTACATGAGTCACTATGTATCTTTATATTCCCTTCCATGTGAGATCGTCTTTGCGGACTTCTAAAACACATCAACTCTGTTTTCTTAGTGTTAATTATAATTTGATTTTCTTTGTACCACTTAACCAATTTGTAAACATCCTCTTGAATTTTATTTTCGGCTGTCGTATAATCTTTATCTGCATACAGAATAACGGTGTCATCTGCAAACTGAAACAACACGCTATTTAAATGAACATTCACAATATCGTTAATATATATATTAAACAATATAGGTCCCAATACAGTCCCTTGAGGCACTCCCTGTTTTACTAGTCTCTTTTCACTGAAGCTACTTGCTATCTTGACAACCTGAGTCCGACCAGAAAGGTAGTCCTTGAACCAGTCTAATAGTTTGCCTCTGACACCTAAAGAGAATAGTCTGTCTATTAGTGTTTCATGCCTTACTGTTTCAAATGCTCGAGAAAAATCTATAAACAGTGCTAGCACATAATTCCCTTCGTCTAGTTTCTTATTTACGAAATCACTAAAGTCTTCTAGTAGAGTAATTGTACTTGAATTTGTCTTGAAACCATATTGCGTTTTTGTTAATAGGTTATATTTATTAATGAAGCCATTTAACGCTTTATGGACATATTTTTCCATTATGTAATTAAGGACTGGAAGAATACAGACATGCCTATAGTTAAGAAGATTTTTTTTATCCCCTTTCTTGTAAATCGGTCTTACCACAGCTGTTTTTAAACCACTTGGTACCTTCCCGATGGCCAAGCTCTTATTATACAATGCTAGCAATACTGTCCTAATTATATTTACATTTTCTTTGATGTCGCGCGGTCTGATCGAGTCGATTCCAACTGCTTTGTTTGTTTTCATGTTACTTACTATTTCTACTAGATCTTCCTCGGTCATTTCAGGGAAATACATTGAGTTTCCAATTCTAGCTCTAGTTTCCATTTCATTTTGGTATCCATAATTGCAAAGTAATTCTATTGATTGTATAAATTCGTTATTAAAATCATTTGCTATTTTCTCATCATTGCAGTATGTCCCAAAGTTCTTTTTGATTGTATGATCTATTGACTGTCTAGTGTTTCTACCCAGTACTTGATTACTTACAGACCAACATTGAGATGGATCCTTGGTGTCTTCAAACTTTTTCCAGAAATAATTTCTTTTCTCCTTTTTTATTCTTGATGTCACTTTATTTCTTATGGATCTGTACTCTTCCTTGCGTTGGCTGCTTCCTGGACTGCTTTTAAGTAGTCGCCACGCTTTATTTTTTTTCCTGATTAGTTGATCTATTTCTTTTGTCACCCATTGGTTCCCTGTTTTCCTTTTCTTTACGGTGACCTGTTCAGTCGACTTTTTATATATATCCGTAAACGCATTTTTTATTTTATTGTATATAATTTCGGGGTCGTCTTCATTGGCTATGCTTTCCCAGTTTATCTCTCTCACGTATTTATCTACTTTTGCGTTGTTGATATATGTAGTTACTTGGTCCCTTTCGCTTTCAGGAATACCCAATTCTGGAATTGCTATTCCCACAAAGTAGTGGTCGGCTAATTTTTCAGCAATGACGTGAGCTTTACAGTATTTTTTGCTCCTAATGCAAATATGGTCAATACATGATCTTGTCAATTGCAAACCCAAAATTTCTTCTCTCGTAATATCTTTAATCATTAATTGAAGTCCATGTCCGACCAGAAAGGTAGTCCTTGAACCAGTCTAATAGTTTGCCTCTGACACCTAAAGAGAATAGTCTGTCTATTAGTGTTTCATGCCTTACTGTTTCAAATGCTCACTTGATTTACTGTCACTTGATTTACTGGGCGACGAGTGAACAAAAACCAAAATGTAAGCTTTTATAACCACCATACAAACAAAATATTACATTTTCTGTTTGTTTTACTTTATAAAGCACTGCAATAGGTAACCAGAGAAAACCAATTAGCCAAATAAAAGGTAGGCTTTTTAGAAAATCGACCTCCAATTTGCAAAATTTTTGAAACAGTCCTCGCTTTACGAGAAAATACTGCCCTTCGTCTTTAACACCCAGCATCAAATTTATTATCATTAGAAGGAGTACACTCTAAGGTTTTTGAAAGTACTAAATATGTTAAGACACATCATACAGGTCACACGGAAGGGCTGGTAAACTTTGACAAATAACGTCCAAAAACGTCATATTGGCAAATTTTCTAAGATATGTTTCATATAAATAATCGCGTTAAAATTATTTATCAGAGACTAAGTGTGTTCACAGGTATCTATTAAAAAAAATAAGAGGCGCCAATTTTGAATTATAGACCCCTTTCGAAATTCGTGTGCTGCTTATTAGAAGGCCGGAACCCCTGCACAATGGCAGAGCAATTGACATCGTGGAACGTGCAAGTCATATAAGATAGCAAACGTCGGAGCGCGGCCAACGCCAGGAGCCGACGAGGCAATCAGACAGCGTCGAAAGTGCAACGTCACTGCGCTCATCACCTTTTCTGTTGGTGTGTTTTTTCTTCTACTCCAACCAAACGCATAAAGTGTGCCGTGACGTTGCGATTTTAGGCCGCCATTGTGCAGGGATTCCACATATGCCAACAGAGGGCAGTATTTCGAAAGGGGTCTATTGTCTTTTTGCGAGTAGGTTGATTTACTGACAAAACAGTCAAACAAAATCATACTTCATGCTTTTATAGCTGCCCTACAAACAAAATATTACATTTTCTATTTATATTACCTAATAAAGCACTGCAATAACTAGCTAAAGAAAAAAAATGAGCCAAATAAAAGGTGGGGTTTTTAGAAAATCGACCTCCAATTTGGAAAATAATTTAAATAGCCCTTGCTTTACGAGAATATACTGCCCTTTCTCTTTTACACAGAACATTAAATTTGTTATCAATGGAAAGAGTATTCTCTTAGCTTTCTGATAATACTAAATATGTTACAATATCTCAAATAGGTCACGCGGAAGAGATAGTGAAACGTTGACAAATATTGTCAAAGGGACACACTGTGACAATATTTAAAACAAAAGTGAAGATAGATAATCACAATAACATTACTGACCATAAATAATCACAATAAAATTATTGACCATAAATAATCCCTATTCTGAGAGTGGCCAAAAAAAGTTACACTGCACTACTGAAAAAGGGCAAAAAGTAGAAAGGATTAAAACATGACACCGAGTGTTTTCATTTAATCTCTCCTTCCCAAAACCTGATGACGTAGCTGGGCGGTAGCAGTACCGCCCAGTGACGATATTTGAATGCGGCTGATAGATTGGACCCGAGCATGGCGTGGACACTCGATTTGGGCTCGTGATAATCGATAGTTCGAGAAGCATTCGGGTAGTGTCCCGAGTCCAATCGCTGCAATGACGACAACAGCCCGAACTTGCGGTTTGCACTCCCTGTCACAGAAGGGGTTTTCCCAAAAACATATAATTTTTTCGTCAAAATTAAAAATTCGACCCCAAATCTGTGCCTGAGTTGAGATGAAACCACCCAGCAATATAACTGATTTATCGGCCCAATAAATTGGCCACAAACAACAATAATCACCCGTAGAACGGCGAACCAAAGGGCATATATCACGCGTCTGGTTTGAACGGCACGACTACATCCCAGTCACGGGGCTTGCAATGACCTTCAAGTTGAACATTATTGATTACTATCTCGAGGAACGACGCCTCAATATTTCTTGAACCAGTTAGTGAATCTGAGGTAATTTCTCTTATCCTGCAATAAAAAATAGCGGAAGCTGTGATGCCGATGGCATCCAGATAAGACCAGTGAAGTATGTTGTTGATTTGATAGCTCCAATACTAAGTCATATTTTTAACCTGGCTTTGGTTACTTCAGCATTCCCAAAGCACATGCAAATAGCTAAAGTTCCTGTTTTATGTAAAAAAGGAGACAGGAATGAAATGGGAAACAACAGACCCATATCAATACTACCGGTATTTTCAAAAGCGCTGGAAAAAGTGCTTCATATCCGCTTGACAAATTTCATAAATAAATACAAACTGATTACACATTCGCAATTTGGTTTTAGGAAACATCGTTCAACGGAGGCCGCTTTACTTGTGCAGAAAGAGTTTATCTTGCAAAGTTTTGAAGAAAAAAAAAATGGTTTTGGGAGTTTTTGTGGATTTTACGAAAGCGTATGATTGCCTTGATCCCGAAATTTTACTAAAGAAAACTTTACATTTATGGCATTCGGGGACACGCGTTACTGATTTTTAAGTCTTACCTGGAGCATCGAGCCCAGTATGTTTGTTTAAATGGGAATTCTTCCTCAGTAAAACCAATACTTTGTGGTGTTCCTCAGGGCAGTATATTAGGTCCCCTCCTTTTTAACCTATATGTAAATGACGTCGTAAACATTAACCCAAATATCAAATTTGTAAATTATGTTGACGATACAACAATACTTATTTCGGGAGAGGACTGCGATGTGCTAGTAGACACCGCAAATCTGACGTTGTCGAAACTGGAAATTTGGAGTCGGGAGAACTCGCTACAAATAAACATAAACAAAACGAAAACTGTACTTTTTTCACACCAAAGGTAAATCGGTCAGACTAACGCGAGAGATCACTCTAAATTCAATTCCAATTGAGATTCTGAGTCATTTCAGGGCACTGTAAGTACTCTTTTCTGAAAATATGTCCTGGGAAAACCACATTAATTTTATAATCCCTAAACTGTCACGAGTAGCTGGATTGATATACCGTCATCGATCAATTTTGCCAAAGAATGTGAAGTTACTAATCTAAACTTCACTGTTTTATTCCCATTTCAATTACTGCCATCTCGTCTGGGGCTCAGCCACATTATTGAATCTTGAGAAAATACTTTTATTACAAAAAAGGGTGTTGAGGTCTATCGGTGGCGTCCTGTTTGACTCTCATACAGCTGGTCTGTTTACGGCTCTCCGTGTTATTAATATATACAATTTATACAATACATTCAAATTGGAAAGCTACAGAAACACGCGTTTTATTATGAATTTGGGACATCTATCCGTAAAGGAACCGGTTCACCCCACTCGTCACGCAGAACATTGGGAAATGGTAGCGCGGAGGGCAAATTGCGGCTCTCAGATGATTAGATATACGCTGCCTAAATTGCTCAACCAGTTTGATGCTGGTGAGTTGGATCTGATTAGGATGTCATTTAAGTAACTTAGAGAATATTTTGTGAACCTAGATAGGTAAAATACCAGTGATCTGGCGGTTCGTTTATGTTTCCCGGATTATTCAATCTTTTTTTATTTGTGTGTTGTGTGCGTATTTTATCCACCCGTTTTGTACTTTCGCATCAAGTAGTATTTTTTTTTCTCCTGTACCTCTGCTGTTGTGCCTATGTAGGGGATCGAGGGCCTTGTCAAGCTGTATTTCACAGCCTTTTCCCTCGACCTCCACCATCATCAATATAGATGGAAATAAACGAATTATTATTATTAATTTTGCAGTATGGAGTGCCGTAGCCAAGAAAAAAGCAGCCCCCGCCATCGCCCTCACCCTTCGAAATCAGGCTGACCCATGCATTTTGATCCCCCCCTCCCCCCCCCCCCCCCCCACACACACACATACGCACACTCTGAAAAAAATGCCCGGCTACGCCAATGCACAAGATTACACGTACTATTATATAAAGCGAAACGCCGGACATGAAACCGAAACCGAAACTTTATTTGGGTGACCGAGGATATCTAAAACCTAAAACAAACGCTATTAAAGTTCAATAAAAAATAAATAATTGTTCATAATAGTAGAAAACTAATTTGAACATGAAAGTTGCTAAAATATAATTGGAAGTTGACACAAGTCGTTTTTATCGCATTATTTTTCACGTTTTCAAGCTGTTGCTATGGCCGTCCCGTTGCTAGAGCTCATGTTTTGTAAACACTTCAAGCACTTCAAGCGTGAGCTTTTGTCGCTTCCTCGCTTCGGTTGTACTGCTTCATACGGAGGACTGGAAAACGCGGTAAGGTCTAACTTGCAGTAATTGTTATGATCGTTATTTACTGTGAACACGTACCAATTCAAATGGAATACGGGGAGAGAATCACGGCGGCGTTAGTTGTCCGTGCACGCTTGGCATCCTCGAAGCCTCTCTCCAGAATCTAGAAGTGTTTAGTGTGACACTTGCTTTGTAGGCTTTCAGATTTGGAAAGTATGTCCGCGACGAAGAAAGAAGAAGCCGCTGCGGCAGACGATGTTGGGCCTGGTCACACCTACCTCCCGTTTGTGGTCATGGAAGACCTGTTAGACAAGCTGAAGCTCTTGCATTACGACACGGAGTTCACCACGCAGCTTCAACTGAAACCGATAAGCAGGTGGGCTAAAGTTGGCGTCTTTCGTGTAAAGCCTAATATGTACTTCTTAGTTATTTGAATACACACGCAGTGGCGTACCTATAGGGGGCATGGCAGCCATGTCAAGTAGCTTTTCGCGCCCCTAATAATGATAATGATTTTTTTTTTTTAATTGCGTGTTTACGAAAGCGGGTTGCCTGTGTCACAGCACGTCAGTGGCGTAGCCAGGAATATTTTTCGGGGGGCGGGGGGCTGAGGTGGTTGGGATGTCCATGACTTGGGATGTGGAGAGGGGGAGGGGGGTCAAAATGCATGTGTATATTATAGGGTCGGCCAAATTTCGGGGGGGGGGGGGGGAGGGGGGGACTGAAGCCCCATAATCCCCCCCCCCCCCCCGCTCCCCCCCCCCGCTCCCCCCCCTGGCTACGCCCCTGCAGCACGTCAATTCCATAGACTACTTCTAAATAAATACCTGCATTCAGCACTGCCCGCATAGCGTTATGGGGCATATTTGGCCTTGGTATGGTGTGCTAAGCGAAGGAGTGGCCGCAACCTACAGTAATCCTGACTTGCCCACAGAAAAGTGTGCCAGCACGCACCTTGTACTACAGGCCACAGTGTTTCGTCACACTATGATTTCGTGGCCCTGCACAGAGGTTTTTTTGTTTCCTAGGGAATCCCAATATCAATCAAAGGGGCACAAGGCGTGGCTGTATTAGAGTAACTGTAAAGGCTCTGCTTGCAGAGCCAGAGTATTGCATTCTCTTTCCTTTTGCCGTCAACTTCGTATTGGCGAAGAAGCGGTCACGTGCGCCGAGCTGGATCCCGCTTCATGCGGGCAACCGACCGTGAAGGCGCCGAGTTTCAGACGAAACATCTTTCTCGCTTTGTGTTTGCAAAATATACATCATACACTAAAATCGAACAAACTGGAAGGTTCCTTGACCATTTAATACTATGTGTAGCCACTGGGTACAGTGTAATAGTGCTGTTCTATAATGTGAGCCATGTTTTAAAACGCGTTTCCAAAGTCTGGGAAGCAGGCAACACGGAGGACGATCGCGTTGCTGGTGTCTGCAGCGCTCGCGGAGTGATACGCGACCAGCACATTTGGGCACCTCGAATCGGAGAACAACGTGCAGCTACGGCTTGCAAAGGGACAACGTTTTCATCGGTTACTACGTTCTACCTAGGGCATGCAAAGAAACGGGAGACAAATGACGGGACGACGGCGTACGCGTGGTGTGTCGCCGCGCAATACCTTCTCTGCTTCGCACAGCACAGCACACCACCTGGCAGCCACACCATCCACACCTCCGGGTCTCCTGCAGAAGCGACGGTGGCTTCCTTCAGTGCTGCCTTAGATCCAATATGGCAGCCCTGGAAGCACTATTGCGATACTCTGTTTTGCAAGTGCATATACTGTTACTCTAGGCTGCTTTATCTGGTCCTGACCTGCTCTCCTCACGGGCCGAGCAGGATCTCGACTGTCAGTAACAGATTCGTCACTAGAGGCAACGGCTGCCAGCAAAGTGGCTATTTATGGGTGATCCGAGAATGTGCCTTATTTCGATCATAGCACAAGAGTAGTGGAGGCTAAAAAATGCCCTTGCGCTTCCGTGCCTGAGAAACATGCTCTTTTGATTCAAACATACATGAGAACAATGCTTGATGCCAGTGATGAGTCCTGCTGCAGTGTACTATTGCAGCCTGCTGGCACCACACTATGGCAGGTGTTCTCGAAAAACACTAATCAGATACCACCAGGTGTGCACCGTGTGGACCGTGCTCTAGACAGGCAGGCTGTGAACCACGTTTGAATCACAGAAAAGCCTTTGCTGAGCGCCCCCAATGGCAAAACGAGGCACTTCATCGGCGACAGCATCTCTCATTCTGTGGGCAGGTCAGGATAATAGTAGGTCGTTGGAGTGGCACGGTTTCGATTTTGGTTGCTGCATTGACAAAGAAATGCTTATGACCACTACATGAAAATAAAGCCGGTGCTCGCTTATTGCACCCATTCATCTTCGTGAGATGAATTGAAACTTTTGAAACACGGACCTCCAGCGGCCGTAAAGACCTTACTGTATTATAAATTTAAGGAAAGTCACATATTCGAATATGCATGCACTGTATTCATGACAGGATGTCGTGAAACAAGGTAGGCAAATTGAAATTGACACTGTAACCATTAGGATCCCTTCGATTTTGGGAGGAGTTTTGCATTGTGCTGAACGCACACTGATGGAAGATACCAAACAAGAAAGGCTCGTGTCAAACCACCCCCCAATCCTGGCGGTCATTTTCTGTGGCAGAAGAAAAAGAAAATTGACATTTAATAACTTTTTTTGATTCTAAATAACTTTGAACCGCACAAACAAGAACAAAGTGGGCATGTCATGAAGACGCTTAAAGGGGCGATGCAACGATTTTTGTATTTTGCGCAAATACCGCTTAGAATGGATCCCTGATGTTAATGACCTGTGAAATACCCATTCGTTTTTCACCACACGCAATCGAAGTCGCAGAAGAAAATAAAGAAAACGAGTAGAGTTCACCCCCTCAACTCGCAGCCAGAACAAGCGGCCATGTGATCTGGAGCCGATTATATGCCGCCAATGTTGATCATAGCCACGCGCTGGGGCTGGCAAGGCACAGGACACGCGCCGAGTTCCAGACATTGTTATGGTTTGGCTGTTGTCGTCATTGCAGCGATTGGACTCGGGACACTACCCGAATGCTTCTCGAACTATCGATTATCACGAGCCCAAATCGAGTGTCCACGCCATGCTCGGGTCCAATCTATCAGCCGCATTCAAATATCGTCACTGGGCGGTACTGCTACCGCCCAGCTACGTCATCAGGTTTTGGGAAGGAGAGATTAAATGAAAACACTCGGTTTTGTCCTCGAAATTACAGCGCAACAAAGGAGTTTCTTGGTCAGTGGCGTTGCGTGCGAGTATCCTTGAGTCCCACTAGTCCCAGTGAGCTCGTGTAAAGTGAAAAACATTCCAATTGAATATTGTTGCACCGCCCCTTTAAATAATGTTATGCATCGAACAGTCAGAAGAATGCTGTTTAGGTTTCTTAAATTTTATTTGCAACCTTTGATCATTCACATAACAAATATATGAAAGAAAAATTAATATATCATAGCACTGAAGGAAAACTACAACAAAACTTTTCTTACAATGCTATCATAGTCAGTTTGTTCGGTTTCTTCCCTGTCTCCACTCACCAGAGTGAGATCACAGTCTGCCCTGGCTGATGGAAGCTTCAAATATGAAAAATATAAATTTCAACTTGCTGAAAATTTTGGCACGAGGAGATTGCTCTGCACTAGCTGCTCGGGCAGACAGCTTTGGGTCTGCAGTGCCCTTTGTCCAATTCTAATTCAGGACTTCCCCCTTGGGTACTCATCGGTGCCGTCCCCCCCCCCCCCCTCTCCTTTTCATGTGATGCCGAGGCATTTGCCTCTCTCCCCCCCCCCCCCCCCCCCCTTCCGAGCCACACCCTATGTACACCACTGTATACACCACCTTTGTCACTATCCTATTATTGTAATGGGTGCATCAAGCAACCTATTGTTGTGGCGGCCACAGTCTTTCCTACGCTGTAAAACAAACTGGAAAAATGGCGCCTGTGCATAGCCACCAAAAGCTCACACTTTCCCCGAATGTGTGAGTAGGCGGTGGATTTCATCTTGTGAAATTTCAAGCCGTAGTTCTCGTCTTGTGAAGAAATAAGACCAGCAAGCTTGCCAAAGTCAACCGCACACGTGTTAGAAGCTAGCAATGTATGTATGTATGTATGTATGTATTTATGCGGCGATTCCCTTTGAATCGGGCGTCTACTAAATAGACACGCCAAAAAAAAAAAAAAAAAAAAGGGTTAGAAGGCAGAGTGTATCCACTAGTTTCAACAATGTACTGCCCTCCAGGCCTCGAGTCTCCGCTTCGAGCACTGCACATACGTGTTCTCCTCGGTAAACCCGAGGGCTTGCTCGATGCGAGCGCCGACGTCTGCTGCCGGTGCAAGTGCCGGACACTCAAGAACCAAGTGGTGTATAGTTTCTTCCACTTCCCCACAAGCACTGCATAGGGTGTCGGTCACGTTGCTGTCATACTTTCGTCGATAAAGGCGGGTACGCAAGGCGCCCCCTCGGGCCTCAGCGAGGAGCCTGCTGCCCAGCGTATTACCACACCAGAGGATTGGAGCAATGGTGGTCTTTAAAGACGCGTAAAGGTGCATGCTTGAGTGTTCTTGCATGTCTGCTCTCCACCGGTTCGCCTCGACGGTCTTAATTTTCTCTCTCACCTGGCAACCCACTCTTTCTTTGTCGGAGGCTCGTCGGACATTGAGAAAGCCCCGTATTTCGTCTCCAGTCGGATGGTACGGCGTCCTCTCCATGTTGTGTGCGCGCCTCTTAGGTGAATGTACACGAAACCCGCCGCGCCCAGCGATCTCCATTCATGTGTCGCAATCGGGGTAGTATTCCAACTTGCTGCTGGCCTCCCGTGCCTCAAAGGGGACCAGCAAGGTCTCCTTGGACCAGTTCGTTGCGACTCTTCCATGGCATCCTAGTGCCTGACGTCCAATTTCCCTTTGGCGGCCTCTCAAGGTATTCTCGGATCTCGCTGGGGGCACATGTAACGGATTGGTTTAAAGTCAAGCCTGGTACAGCGACAGCTTTCCAAAGTTCGTGGGTGATTACATACGATCGCAGCACCAAAGGCTCTTCGACGTAGCACATTTCGCTTCCTCAGCTCTGACGCCTTCAGATTTTCATGGTGCTCTGCTAGGTAGTCTTCTGTTTCACTGGTCAGGGTCACTCCAAGGTATCTGTATCGGCTACTAACAAGAAACGCAGTGTTCTGGATGGTGAGGGATTCAAGGCCCTCGCCCTGCCCGGAGAAAAGCACGGGCCGACTTGTTGGCATTGAATTGCAGTCAAAGCCGAGCCGCTTCCGCTTCGCAGGCGATCTGCAGTTTCTTCAAATCTAAGACGTTGTCGGCCATCAGTAGTAGATCGTCTGCGAAAGCGAGCCCGGGGAGCCGCCATTCAACCATGCCTTCTGTTGCATGTGTCACAGAGTAAAGCCAATACCTGTGTGTTCCAGCACCTTCTTCATGCCAGATGTATAGAGCATGTACAGAACGGGGGATAACGGACAACCTGACGTAGTCCCCTACGCACCGGAAAGTCACCAGAAAAGGCTCCTTTGAACGTTGCCATAACTTGATTTCCATCATATAGCCGCTTTTATTAGCTCCACCCAAGGTTCGGCATGTTGAGCTGCTGGAGCCGCTTGATCAGCAAGGAATGGGGAACACTGTCGTAAGCTTTGCAACGTCCAAAAAGCAACAGATAGGTTCCGCTTTTCCAACCGAGCGATCTCAATGCAATTGGGTCAGTGGAACAAAGTTGTCATCCAGTCGACGATCTCTGCGGAAACCATTTTGTAGCTCGGTGAGAACACCAGCACCCTCGGCCCAATATGAGATGCGCCAATTAAGGATGGTTGCAAACACCCTGTAGGCTACAGCTGTGACAGTGAGCGTGGGCGGTAGCACGCAGTTTTGTTTGTTGCCGCCTTTCTTAGGAATGAATGTGACTCGGCCACGATTCCAGTCTCTTAGGATGGTTTTCATCGCGCTAAACTATGTGGCTAAACAGGTGTGCCATTTGGGCGTGGGAAGGGTCTCAAATTCTTCAGCACCTTAGCCGAGATTCCGTCTAAGCCCTGAGAAGTGCTGCCGTTCAACCGCGCGAGGGCACGGTCTACATGCACTCGCCCCACTATACTCCGTTTCACCTTGTTGTACCGCAGCGAAGGCTAGAAGCGTGAGTGATAGCGTTGGCAGCTGCCCTTGGTGCATGAGAGCTTGTGCCGCCGAGATGTGCCCTAGAGCAAGGAGCTCGCGCTTGTAGCCTTCCTGCGGTCAACACAAGGTGAAATAGAGTATAGTATGGCGCCATAGGTTGCATTGAATGCAACCTGTGGCACCATCTCCCGAGGTGCTGCAAGCAGCGACGCACTCTGTTGTTTGCTCGCTGCTTCTTTTGGGAGATGGCGCCACAACGTTACCTGCGCCCAGAGCCGTATATGGGAGAGTCTGGACCAGGGGGTGTAGCGACGAAGGCGCTGGAGACAAGAAAAGTGAAGGAAAGGAAGGAGAGCACCGAAGGAGAGAGAGAAGGAAGGGAGCAAAGAGGAGACGACCGCCATTTTGACGCAACGCTGTGGGCGCTGGCACTGTTGAGTCTATGCGTCGTCTTCTACGAGCTTATTTCTTTTCGCCTAATAAAAGTTTGCGTTCAAACATGAAGAAACTTTATTCGTTAGCTCGTTAAAGCCATCGAGGAATAACACTATATCATTTTCTTGCCACAGCCTGCAAATAAAAGAGAAAACCCAAATTTTGATGTCGATCTCATGCTTTCCGCTCTGAATTCCGCAGGGCGAATGA